>WYDI02019790.1:0-35379 GCA_009867235.2 Psittacus erithacus | reverse complement strand
CTGTGGGAGTTGTATTCTTTTGATTCTCTTCCCCATCCCTCCGGGAGCCGAGGGAGGAGGTGGGGGGGCAGTGAGTGAGCTGTGTGGCAGACCTTAAACCATGACATCAGAGTAAACAATACTGAGCAGCAACTAAAAACATCAGTGTTAGTGCTGTTCCCAGATTGAAAGTCAAAAACACAGCACTGCCAGCTACTAAGAAGGAGAAAAATGACTGCTACTGCTGAACCCAGGACATAGCATATACTAGTTCTGACCAGCTCCCTGGAGTGTTTTTTCTTTTTGTTTTCCATATTAGTAATGATCTACTAGTTTTATGTGCTTCAGAGGGTCCTTAGGTTTCCTTTAGAGAACCTTTAAGGGTGTTTTCACTCTCCTAAAGCAAATCACAAAAGCTGACAGATCCAGATACTTCATCCTCTAGTTTTGGGAGTGATTATTTAGCTGGAGCAGGGCATGCAGAATGTTTGGCTCTTCTAAGCTGACTTACAAGCAGCCGCCATTCTGTATAATCTTTGCACTGCAGCTCATCTCAAAGTGGGACTAGGAGAGGCAAATGGGACACAGGACACCTTGCAGGAGATTGTGGTGAAGAAAATTCCTTTGCAGTGTATTGTCTGGGTGGCTGACCTGACCTTCGTGATTGTTGAACTAATTGGTGTGAAAAATCCTGACAATAAATGTGTCTTAGTAATAAAAATGGGGAGTAAAACTAAAGAAACTATTTGCTTATCAAGTATCATCTGCATACTTAGTATGCAGAGAAATACTTTCTCTACAGCTGAAGGCAGATAATTGTAGCGCTCAATCAAATTTCTTCTCAGCTCTTTCTGGCCACCTTGTCAGTCCTTTGTTTCTTTGTGTAGGAAAAGAAGTTTTTTCTTCTTTCAGCTGGCCAGCTATTTAGGTAACTCAGTCACAGTAATAAGAATTCTACTTGGATTGATTAGGTCTCACAAGATGTACCACAGAGGAATAAATTCTGGTTTCAACTCCTGGAATCCCAGAAAAAGAATGTAACTGAAGCTGGATTTGAGATCTAGAATACTAAAGCAGCATGGTTTTACATACATGGGGATACAAAATTTTCCTTCTGGAAGGCGAATGTAAATATTGCTATCCTTTGCTATTCACTGTCCTCCCTGTGAGAGTATCAGTGCACACTATGTAGTGGGTCCTGTTGCCTCCCTTCAGGTACCAGAAAAGAGAGATAGAGCCGCACACAAGCAATAGTTAGAATAAGCATTAATAAATTTGGAATTGAATTTAAAAATAAGTATAATGCCAGAATCTAAACCAGGCTTTGTACGAACATGCTCAGGTTGGGTGGCCTTTTCAATCATGCAGCGTATTGGAGGTGCAGGGGTGGTAGATGAAGGAGCGTCATACCTTGTGTCTCTGGGCACCAGAGTATCTCCATGTGCAGGGGATATCTGACCAAATCAAGTGAGGCGGCTGGGGAAATCCCCATGGCGAAGGCTCTGGCACGACTTCACACAAAATGGCACAGTTTCTGATGAGAGATTTTAATGTGTGCTTCTTCTAGACTTATCTGATATCAGATAAGGCAACCTCTATAAGTGGCCGGGGGTTGTGTACCATGACCAGCTGTAGGCTGGAATCAGATAAAAAGGACGTGGTAGGGAGGAGTTCACAGATGCCGTGTTCCTTTCTGCCTGCCAGAACAAATGAAATATAAGCTGTGTCTAAAAATCAGGCAGTAAGATAAAATGAAGGTATATGTTTAATTTAAAGTTACCGATCCTGATGTTAGTCTCTATATGTGCAGGATATTTATCTTGGTTTGCTCTCAATGTAATAACTTTCATTTCTCATTTCCAAAGCATTCAACCATCACTAAACAAATCAGCATTTTGGGAGCTCAGAGAACTACTAGCAAATTAAACAAATGTTTTTGAGCAAATTGCAAAGCAAACTTTGCACCAGGCTAACCCACCTTACCAAAACAGGCTTGAAATTACGAAGATAGTAAGCACTATGAAAAAGATGTTTAATTTGCATTAGGGAGAGCTAGTGCAGACTTGCAAATGTTTAGTCCTACCAGTACTGAATGTGATGCAATTACAGTCTTCCCTACAGCAATAAACTGGTCCCAGCCATTGATATAACTGTTTATTAGCTCAGCAGGTCAAGGTCAGTTGCACGCATTGCCTGTAATCCTGCTTCAATTGCCTTTTTCCCTAAAGGGTGTAGCTGCAGTTTCTAACTGTAACTCAGTATTACAGCCAGAAACATTAAGGATACATTTTAACAAGAGAAGTTTGACTATTCATGCGGCCTCTCAGTGTCTTTTCCGCTGAGTTTTCTTCACCATAATAAATAAAGAAGCATTCTTCTGAAAAGAACATAAGCAAACTGGAGATGTTTTCAAACAGGCCATTATGTCCACATTACACGTATTCAGGTGTTGGATTATGGCTTTTTTTCTATGTCTGTAAAAAGAATGAATGTCATGAAGTCATTTTCCCATGAATTAACAGCGCCTACAAGTTGTTTAACATATCTCTACGGCTCAGAGTGAAAAGTTAATAATTGATTATTTCCTCTGAGGAAATGTAATTTTATTTTTCCTTTTTTTTTTTTTTTTTTTCTTCCTATTAATGCATTGGATGGCATATTAAATGTTTTTCTCAGATTTCAGTTACATTTATGAACTCCTCATTTGTTTCTCAACAGTTGGACCATCAGATAGATCACCTGATCAGATAGATCAGAATCACCTGTGGTGACTCTGACAATCCAAGAAATAGTCTGGGTTGTTTGCTTTTTTTGTCCCCTAAAGATACAGCTACTAAGCACTTTCTTAATGAGACTGTGTTTTGAAGCTAACTCAGATCAGCATGGCACCTGTACAGCGTTCAAATTACCCTGGCACTGAAACAAGCTGGGAAAACCAACTCTGAATTAAGGCAATTTATCACTTGAAAATGTGGTTTTAATGAACTGGATATCATACTTTCCAGCAGTCTTTCTGGATTATACAATTCTGAAAGAGACAGATGTTAGTGTAGATTAATGTGCAGTTGTATCTTTTTTTACACTAGCTCTGTAGCTTTTGCTAGAAGTTTTTTTTCTTGCAGAAGTTGTCTGTGATTCAGTGGAGTGGATCAGTAACTTTAATTAAACACAAATTAACAGCAGTATTTTGATTGAAGGTGTGTTGAACCCCTAGGAGCAAAGTGATACTTCTCGAGTTCCCATGGGCCAGTCCAGGTTTGTGATGAAGGCAGGCTTAGGCATGCATTCAATTAATACAGTAAACTCATTAGGTATCAAGGCTGCTTAGCCAAGTGCTACATTATGACTGTTTGTGAGTTTACAGATACCATGGCAGAATCACCCATGAAGTATTTGTGTGGGAGTTAATTAAAATACATAAAGAATGCTGCACAGGAAGTGGAAAAAGCAAGCTGATATTTGCAGTATAACTGCTAGTATATATTACCTGTTCATTAACTCTTTCTAACACTTGTGAGAATTTCATGTGACCAGAATCTGTGTAACTAAAGTATGAGATCCTTAATTATGCTTTTCCATTTATTTGAAAAATTAGTTACAGGTCTTTTCTTATATTTTCCCCAAATATCTTGGTTTCTAAAGAAAGCCATGGCAGCTTTTTGATTACAAGCAAATTCAGATATCCATAATAGCAAAGTGCAAGTGTACAAATAATGGGAATCATTTTCTCTAAAGGTACAAATTTCAGGTCCAAGTTAAACTCAAGAGTGGCAATTGCAGAAACAATGAATGTAGATTAAAAAAAAAAAAAAGAAGAAGAAGAAAGAAAGAAAGCATGAAATCTCTTAATTTCCTTCAAGTTCATACCCTTCATAGCAAATGTGCTGTTCTTTCTAATGAATTTACTTTTACAGTACTATCCATACACCTATTTTATATGACCTGTTTGGGCTGTAAATATATGAACTATGGTAGGTGTTAAAAGTTTATTGAAAAATTTTCTGTGTATACTTTCCATTCTTTCTTTTAGGTAATACAGCCAAGGTATTTATTGAAGTGAAGGATGAAAATGACCATGCGCCTGTCTTTACAAAAAAAATGTACATTGGAGGGGTATCTGAAGATGCTAAAATGTTTTCTTCTGTGCTTAAAGTTAAGGTAAGACTGAATTTTTTAAAATAACATTCACTTGCAGTGGCAAATTATTTACTTGCTGATTTGATTTTTTTTGCAGGAGGTTAAAATAAGTTTCTTTTAAAAATGCTTGAGCTTCTCAGATACTGGCAGTAATTGTCATCTGACTTATTCTCATAAACAGCTATAGTGAGCACAGAATGGGTAATTCTTCTTATGAATTCACTGAGTATGAATATGAGTGTGATGCTTTCTATCTCTGTGTGTGTGACATGTATTGGCCTAATATTCCAGCAAGGCTGATTTTGAGCTTAAAAGACAGGTTTATTTCTGTTGATATCTGTTGATGCTCATCTTTCATTTGAAGATTTGTAGCTATCATTTTAAATATATTAATATTTGGAGGATTCTCTCATGCTCAACACTAATTTTTACCTTAATTTTTAGTGGCTACTTCTTTGGTAGCAGCATGGTTATGCTCTGAAAAGGAAAGAAACGATTTCTGTTTGAGGTCAGCAGATGAATTTCAGTTCTGTGCACTGGGACACAATTGTGAGCAAAATTGGCTATCTGCGGGGGTGGTTTTTTGGTGGTTTGTTTTTTTTTTTCCTTCAAAAAAGAGAGGAAATTCAAGGAAAGGTAATATATAGAATGTAATTAGTATCAGACATTAAGTTAACGGAATAAAAGTTATTTGTTTTCTACAAAATGTTTCGTGATGCAATTTTTTGTGCTAGAGACAGCTTGAATTGCAGAAACTTTCCAAGTCAGCTTGTTTCCTCTGCTTTTATTTTGTTACCTCAGCAGGCCTCCTATATCTTTTTTCAGCTTAAGAGTTAGTGGAATATCTTTGATATTGATGATACTAGCTTATGGTGAAAGGGCACAGAAATATGACCTGCCAAGAGTTTTACTTTGACCCCATGATGTGTTTAGAACACCAGCAATGAAATAGAAAATATCAGAGCTTATTAAAGTTGTCCATCGCTGTTTTGTTTCATA
The DNA here is from genome assembly GCA_009867235.2 of Psittacus erithacus. NCBI lineage: Eukaryota > Metazoa > Chordata > Aves > Psittaciformes > Psittacidae > Psittacus > Psittacus erithacus. Next base: position 30,264 of record WYDI02019790.1, on the reverse strand, counting down.
GCAGTCTTTCGCAAAGTAAGCCCAGAAATGGCAGAAGAGTGAGAAATTGTTAAGTATTGACTATTGGAGAGAAGCTTCTGTAGGTAAAATTTGTTTACTTTGTGAACTAGTCCAGAGTGTTTGTTTTTTTTCTTTTTTTTCTTTTTTTTTTCTTTCTTTTCTTTTTTTTTTTTCTTTCTTTTATATAGTGTCTATCATAGGCAAATTTTTGTCCCCAGATTGTGTGAAAAAGAGCAGGCATACAGGCAAGGGATATTTGGGGTGAGGAGAAGAATCTGGTTTTACCCTTCAGAAACATTTTACTCAGAAGAGGTGACCAGAGGGCAGAAGAGGATTGTCACAGGAGGACACAAAAGAAATCACAGTTTTATATCTCTAATCTGTTTCTGTTAAAACTTGGGACAGAATTCTCACTGTCTTTGCTGACGGGCAAAATACAGCAAGGTATACGACAATAGTTTTTACTAGTGGAGGGCATCAAACATAAGTGTGTGCTTACTTAAAGTGAAATTAGAAGCAATTAAGTGCTTGTTATAAAAAATCAGGCTTTAATTTATTGCCCTAGCACCAAGCATTTTCAGCAGTTGGTGATAGTTAGCTTATAAGTTAGAATATTTTTTGCAACTGTAAGATATTAAACTGCATAATATAGATGGTTGAAATTGTTGTTCTTGGGACCCAGAGTGAACTAACATTTTCTAATTATCATTAGTGCCACATTACTTGTCACAACAGTGCCATATAATCATTATTGTAACAAAGTATGCAACACTAGGCCTGAAACTTGTCATTTTTTAACCCTGTACTTCAAGGAGATACCAGCAATAAGTAGGTGCTAAATGTGTAGAAGTGATGCTAACTTTTTATTTGTTTTCTAATGTGCATTCCATTATCCTGAGGGAAGAAGACAGCGTTTATTTTAAAGTGCAAATTTGCTGTTACTGAAGAAAGAATGGACTCTGAACTGAGCCCGTGTTTTCCTTGTGTTAGACAAAACTAGTCATTCAGCATCAATCTCATTGATTAACTCTTAGCTTCTGTGTTTTTTCTCTTGATTCTAGTTTGTAAGTGGCAGATTATGCTTGAAATCCTGAAAGTCGAAGTCTTCTATTGACAGTGGATGATTTGGATAGTCAAGTCAGTTGTTTCAAAATTGCAAGTCCATTTTTTTTTCAGTCTCTATGTGTGCGTGCATGTTTAATACGAGCTCCTACTCAGTGCTCTCCAAGGCCTTGATATTTATATCCCTCCCTGTGAATATCCATGCTCCTAATGACTTATGTCAGTTCCTGCATCTGTGGACTGGGCCAATATAAATCATAACATTGTTTTGTGCCAGGACATTTACTGTGCTGTCAATATATAGAGGTGGCTGTCAAGGTTTGGTTCTGTGAGGTGAGATGTTTGAGGAATTCTACAGGGAAGAGAATAAACTTTAGTCTATAAAGCAGTAGGGCATATTAGAAGACACATGAGGACAACCTAATTCACTGAAGAGAGAATAAGAGGGGAAAAACCAGCACTTGGTCGAAGATGAGAAAGGATCCATCTTCTACTTTTATAATATAAAAATGCTACTCAAGTGAATGGTGATATATTTCACATGACTTTCATCAATTGTGTAACTATTATATACCATAAGGATGGTACAGATCATGGTAAGGGATATTTAAGTCATGGATGGAGATAATTCTCATTGTGAGCGCCTACATCTACTTTCTCATGGGACAGTGATAAAATACGTCAAAGTTCTTTTTTGAGGTGACCTACCTGCCCAAGTGTTGGAAGCATTAAGGGCAGACAACCATTTGAAATTTTATTTGATTGCCATCACACAGCAGCAAAAAGTTTTCTATAACACAACTTTTATAGCATAATTTACTAGCCGACCATTATGTACCAGACTTTCAGAAAAAATAAATCTCATTCATTAATTGTATTTTTATGTTTTAAGCACAAATGTGTGTTTAATTTGTGTCAATGAATACAATAAAAATTCCCCAACAAGGGACTTCTGGCAGGCTGACAGAGGATGCTGCTTCTGGAAGCCCTGTGTCCTGGGTTCAACAGTGGCAGTCATTTTTCTCCTCCTTAGTAGCTGGTGCAGCGCTGTGGTTTTGACTTTCAGCCTGGGAACAGAGCTGATAACACCGATGTTTTTAGTTGCTGCTCAGTAATGTTTACTCTGATCAAGGACTTTCTGAGTCCCATGCTCTGCCAGGGAGGAGGGGAAGCCAGGAGGAAGCAGAGACAGGACACCTGACCCAAACTAGCCAAAGAGGTATTCCATAACACAGCATGTCATGCCCAGGATGTAAACTGGGAGTCACTCGAAAGTGTTAGGTCACTGCTCAGTTGGGCTGGGTGGTGAGCAGTTGTACTGTTATTTCCCTTATCATTGTTACAATTGGTGGTAGCAGCAGTGGTTTGTGTTCTACCTTAGTTACTGGACTGTTCTTATCTCAGCCCTTGGGAGTTGCATTCTTTCGATTCTCCTCCCCATCCCTCTGGGAGCAGGGTGGGGACGAAGGGGAGGGAGTGAGAAAGAGACTACGTGATTATCTGAGTTACGGCTGGATTTAAACCACGCCACCCTGATTTCGGAAACACCAGCACTGGCTCCTTTAGTGAGAAATGCCTTTTTCTGTATGGCAGAAGGAGATATTTTTTGTTGAAAATTAGGGTTAGATTTATTGCAAGAAGCTGTCATTGCCTGTTTATTTATGTTGAAAGCAAAGGAGAGGTCTAGGTACCTATATCTACTTCAGCCTTTTACACCTGAAGATCAGGGTCAGGAATTTCATGTTAAGCTCTAGTGTCAGATAGTGATTTGGTTTCTGTTACCATTTATCCGTGCATTTATTTCTGAGGAAGGTATCATAACAGAAAAGCAAGGCTCATCTTGAAACTTCTCCTTTGTCCTCAAAGCTCAAGATCAGAGTTGTTTGTGGCTTTAGCAGAGGGTTTGAATGAACACTACACAGTTCTTATGTTCAGGTATCTTCAGTTTCAGCTTCCTGAGTTTTAACCCAGTTCCTGTTGTCTGAAGAAGGGCTGGAGCAGGCCTGTGCAAACAATGTGCTTTGTCCGGTCACTGTGGGCAGAATAGCCATAGGAAAAGATCAATGGAAGGCTGGGCTAATTGCAGTAATCAGAATTGCTGGTATTTAGACATTAATATGGCTCCTGCAGTTAGATGTGATTTACAGGGTATGCCTGCTTTTATTTGCCATTGCTGTAATTAAATTAGTTAAGCGCTGTAATCACAGTGGCAGGCACTTGCCAACAGTTATCATTTAGCAGCAGTTTAAGCTAATATAATTTTTCCTTTTTATCAAATAGTAGATAGAAAAGATGAACTCAGAGAAGGTAGTTAGGAAGTACTCAATTGTAGGTGGTTACCAGTGTAGCTACTAAGAGTGTTCAAAAATTATTTTATAATCTGTGTAGAAATACATTGTGTCTTCATTTTAGATAGTATGTGGGTTACATCAAGCCAAGAAGTAAAGAACTTTTTAAGTTTTAAAAAAAATTATCTAGTTTTGCAATAGTTTAAAAACAAAAATAATCTGAAATGTCAGAACAACACTGGTGTTGATACCAAAAGTTGCTTATATTGCAGGATAGAATTAACAGCTGTGTTTAGGCCCAGATCCTCACTTCAAGGTGATTCCACCCCACCAAGATCCGCAGTGGCCTCTTCCAGCTATTGTCTAGGCTAAAAAATGTATTGAGGCTGCTCACAGCTGTTTCCCCAGCCATGCGCCTGTGTTTTCCCAGGGGTAAGCACGGATGTGTGCAGGGGCGCTTTCTGCTCAGGCTTTGCAGCTTCCGTGTTCAGCTGACACTCCCTTAAGCTGTAGAGAGATTTCCAGTTCTGTCTCATTTTAGCATTTAGCAAGTTATTCTCAACTACCTCTGTCTTTGTACACTGTTGTTGGCATATAAGAATAGGTCATTTTTAATGACTGTAATTTATGTAAAAATAATACGACAAGCTTTATGGCCCTATGCAAAACCTACAGCTTTCAAATTAAAAAACAAACAAAACCCCAAACCAACCAACCGAACCAAAAAAACCCAAATCCACCACAATTAGTTCCTCTTTAACAGTACTTCGTTATTTGCTGTAGTCATTTTTAATACAGTAATTTATGTAAATAATTTTTAGATAAATTCCTGGCAAATATACTGCTGAACATTTGTATGTTTAACTTCATTTAAATTTGTAATTTAAATTAGTAATTTACTTAAAAACTTAGTTGCTTAAACTATTCTGAACAAAATTTCACTCCTATCAAGGCACAGTTCTTCTCCTCTTGAAAATATTTTGTAAAGCACCCCAGTCTTGGCACTAATTATGCCATGCAGCCCAGCGAGTAGCACTGGGAGTAAGAAATAATCTAACTGCCTTGGGCCAAACACAGAAAAAAATGCAGGGTGAGAAAAAAACTGGTGAGTACAAAAGCTTGCACAAAAATTGAATTTAGAGACAAATAGGCCAATAAAATATTGGATAAACACTTCTCTCATCATCAGAACAGTTACACACATATATATTTGGCTATATGTATATATAAGGCAAATACTCCAGATTGCTTTTCTCAGCTCTACATGGTGGCAAAGTTTTGCTGGCAGCATCAACCATTCACTTAAATATATTCATTTGAATAAAAAATCCTTTTAGAATAGGGTCATGCGTTGTCTTTCTCTTGATTTTTAGAATTATTAATATGAGTAGATAAAGAGGAAACTTCAGCTTAGAAGAATTCTGCAAATCATTATCAAAAAGTCACTTTTAATTAGAATTAATTTGGTTAATGATATGCCATATGAATTATTCCATATGAATATGGTAAGCTAGTGTCTGGCTAGTACAGCTGATAAGTACTAATGTCTCGAAGTAAAAAAATAGAAAGATCATATTTATTCAGATGGCACTTTTAACTGAGGCTTTAGTTTTTGCATCTTAAGGACCATGTTCATATTCCTAATAGCTCAGCAGGAAATACGGAGCTATGTTAAATATCATTTCTCTTGAAATGACAGCTGAGGCTGATTATTGCATCTCAAATCTACAGGCAGTTTCACACAGCCATCTTTTCAAGCCTACTTATTTCCCCCAAGCCTACCAAAGATACAGAAAACACAGATGAAAGCTTTTGAGTCCAGGCTGATGATTTGATGGAAGACTGAACAGTGGTCAGAAGCCATGGTGGTAGGACAGCTGTAGTGTGTCTTGGTTGCTGTTTATCTGGATTTCCATTTTACTCTACAACCATTGTCATGGGCCTGAAGTGGTGGGGCAGCTGGAACAGTAGTCTGAATAATCATTTTAACTACAGTTCTGGTGGTGCTAAGAAAAAGTTTTCAGGTTTTAGACAATCCTGATGGGGATTTGTTTTATAATAACCTTTTATGTTCTCTCCTCTTTTCTGCAATTCTCTTTTTTCCCCAGAATTTTCAGTGTATGAAAAAGCCGATTTCCATGATTAAAGATCTTTTTGTGCTTTTTGTTACAAATGTGCTAATTAAAACTAGATGTAATACTCAAAACTACTAATTTATGAATTCTGTCGTTTGAGATTTGCTTTTGCATTTCATTACATTAGAATTAGTTTTTTTGCTTTGCCACTGGTAGTTTCATATAACACCTTGTTTTCCCCTCAGAATTAAAGCCAGATTTCCTTCAGCCACATACACAATATTTTTAATCTGCTGTATAAAAACAAACTCAAAACAACACAATCTTTAGGGAAATTACTGGTGGAAATTGACTTTTCACTATAATGGTGTGTTATTAGCCTTTTCTTTTTAAATATTTTTTTTACAGTATTAATCTTTCTTGTTCATTGAAGTGCATTTAAATGAAGAAATATCAGAGGTCCTAATTCTAGTAAAGAAAATGAGAAGGTTTTCTGAATTATTTCTCAGTTTATAAAGGTATTTTTTTACTGAAAATGTTTGTACAAAAGGAAGCTTGCCAAAATAAATGCCAGTGAATCAAAGTCTCTAGAGGTGGCTGACCTGTATTTGATAGAAATACCCCTAATATGAAGCAGGCAGAGAGGTTTGATGATAATAATAGGAGCCAGTGGAGTCTATAATGCTGTTCCATCCTGCAAGAAACTTGATTCTTGCAATATGGTTGATAAAATTTTCATTTCAGACCTCTTCTGTATTTTGTGGCCCTTTCTGATAGGCTTTATAATGGAATTTCATCCTTTATTACTGTTTTAGTATCTTAATATGCAGAAAAGCAAAATAAAACGAAGCCATTTTATTACTACAAGTTTTTACCCTAATGACGCACAAGGGAGTAGGAGTTATGCTTTACTTAATCGTAATCCTTGAAAGCAAATTATTTTAGTGGTTGTATACTGATCTAAAGCAATTAATAAAAATGGTTAAAGTTCCAGGGTTTCTAGATGTCACATAGAGAACACTGTGGTTACTGTTTTGCCAGGACAGATCTATCCATGCTAAATCTCTGATTATTTTCTATTCATGCCTATAACCTCTGTATTTTTTTTGGTATTTCCTTTTTCCTTGGGATGACAAGTAAATCTTCAGAGTGGCAAATTCTATAAAAGTGAGATTCAACCCTAGGCACCTTGAGACAGCTTTCTGCTGTGAAAGACAAAGTGTTCCCTCCTTTAATTTCGCTTTTGCATGTAGACATGAGATCAACTTCTGTGTAAAAATGAACTGCTTTGCCAGACACAATCTTTTATTAGTTAAAATATGGGTTTGGAATCACAGAGTAATCTGTAGGGAGAAAATATTCTTTGTAGAAGTAACAATCTACTTTGAAGCCTATCTGCAGTGACAACAGCACACCCTCAAACACATACATCTGCTGTAACATCTGGCCTCCAACAGGAAGCTACTTGCCCTGCTAAGAATAAAATTACAGTAATTCCAAGCACACAGGTAATTTCTTTAAAAAAAATATATCTCTAGGTAATACATTGGCTTGCTAAGCTTTTACTGTAACCCCCAGTACTATTGTTTTCCTTTGTCAGTATTTAGAAAAACTACTAACTTTTGTGATTTTTTTTTCAAAATGTAATATTATATTATTTCACTTTACTGTGTTATTTCTAACATTTTTAAGACTTTTAGTCCTACACATGCCTTCCAGAGTAAAATACCTTTTGTGGAACTGGAATGAGGGCGTATGCCCAGAGTGTTCATAGTGCTCGATCATTCCAATCCCATGGAGAATCAGCTGCGTGGTCTGCACTCCCTCCCAAGATACACACATAAAATCATAGAATCATAGAATGGTTAGGGTTGGAAAAGACCTTGAAATCATGTAGTTCCAACCCGCCTGCCATGGGCAGGGACACCTCACACTAAACCATGTCACCAAAGGCTCTGTCCAGCCTGGCCTTGAGCACCACCAGGGATGGAGCATTCACAACTTCCTTGGGCAACCCATTCCAGTGCCTCACCACACTTACAGTAAAGAACTTCTTCCTTATATCCAATCTAAACATCCCCTGTTTTAAGTTTAAACCCATTACCATTTGTCTTACCACTACAGTCCCTAATGAAGAGTCCCTCCCCAGCATCCTTATAGGTCCCCTTCAGATACTGGAAGGCTGCTGTGAGGTCTCCATGCAGCCTTCTCTTCTTCAGGCTGAACAGCCCCAACTTTCTCAGCCTGTCTTCATACAGGAGGTGCTCCATCCCCCTGATCATCCTTGTGACCCTCCTCTAGACTTGCTCCAACAGTTCCATGTCCTTCATATGCTGGGGACACCAGAACTGCGCACAGTACTCCAAGTGAGGTCTCATGAGAGTAAAGGGGCAAATCTACTGTACTGAGCACTAGCAGTATAGCAAAAAAAAAAAGTGTAAAAATGTTACTAATTTTTTTTTTTTTCAAAATATAAGAGTGGGAACATCTCTTAACATTTTTTCCCATAAGACAGCCTATCAAAACTGATCCATGTTTCCACATGTTGGGTTTTTCGACTCCATCGGAGGAAAAAAGGAACAACTTTCATTCACTTTTTCTTACTACCTGTATTTCTTACAAGTTTCTGTGGAGCTGGAGTTTACTTGATTGTGCTGGGCAGAGATCAGCAATATGCTTAGTAGAGTCCGTTTTTTCCTCTTTGTTGTTGTACCTTTGTAAGTGTCCCTAACAAATTATACATTTAAAACAGAAATTAATTAATCTTTGGCTTCATTAAGCCCTCATGAAAGGTGACTGTTTTACATTTCTCAAGTATGAACATTTCCACAGGGAGTATGGCAGTGTGAGGTGTAATTATGTGGCTGCACAATCACAGTGTTACAGTATGGCACTTATACTCTCACCTAGAGAGACATGTAAGAGCAATGCCATGTGGCAAATAATACTCTGATATTGTCACCAAAATTGCCAGTGGCTTGCTTGGGATGAGCATTCAAATCTTCAGTAACTATAACTCCTGAAGCTATCTCATAGTCATCAGGCAATTACAGTTTTTTTCATTGTCAGCATGAGCTAAATTCAAACTACCTGCTTAAATGCAATTGTTAATTTTAAGCAGTTTCCAGTCTCACTAGCAAGGTCACCCTTAATCGTGAGCCTGAGGGCGCTAACAGGGATGTAAAATGAATGGGATAGAGCTGTTTAGGGGTTTTCTTTTCCTTTGTAGCAGATGGCAGGTTCAACTGTTTCCAATCAGTTGCCAGCATATAAAATAGGTTTTAGGACAAGACCATTTTTGCTTGTTGGAATTTACAGATTGTTGAATATTTTCAGTTCTGAAGTCACATCTGCCATTGTACTGTTTCAGAGGCTGGACACTTAAACCAGCCAATTTGTTGTAGCTATTTTCCTCTTCTGTTTTTCTTCTCTGTATTTCTTCACTGCTGTGTTCTTTCACACAGCAGTGTCTTGAACTCACTGTCATCAGTTTGTTTGCCACTGACTTTCTTAGAAATCTGTAGCTTTGCATCTCCTGGCATCTGTTCCTCAAACTTAACCTCCTCTACACACCTCTTTCCACCAGATTCCCAGCTGTGAAATATTTGAACAGCCTTTAGGGGTAGCTGCTGCGTTGAGTGCTCAAATGAAACTCGAGTCTTGTGCTAGTTGCACCAGTTACATCAGAAAAAGCATATATACTTGGACAAACTGTTACTGCTTACAGGAGCAGCACTAAAGGGATCTCTACCACTTCTAGTTCTCAGCTCATATATTTTCATTTTTTGGTTTTACAGACATGCAGCTTGACTCAGCTCGAGTGAGTCCTATATATTTCCAGACTTTAGCTAATGCTCTTTTTCCCTGCCAGTCCTTGTAAAGGTGAAAATCAAACTAAAAAGAAAGTACCCTTCTGCTTTCTCTCTGTTTTAAGGCAAGTGATATGTTAAAAGCACTTTTTGTTGGCAGCAAAGGAGCTGTACAATTCATCCCATTGCCACTGCAGTGTTGGGCTGAATTAGAACCCGGCGCTGACTGCGTCTGTCTCTGTGTCTCTGCTGCCTCTGCAGTGCCAGGAATTTTAACATTTCTAATGATTTGCTGCAAGTTGTGCTGGCGGTCCTTGTGTAGGAGATGTAGCCATCAGGAATACTTGGGTTATTGGTCTTTTTGTCTCCCAGAGAGATAGCTGCCAACAAAATTATAAAAAATAACTGTTAATGACTGTGGTAAATGCCCTCAATGTTAGGGCCAAGAGCAGCATATTTCAGCTAATACCTGGCTGGTGTGACATGCTTTTCTGGTGGGATTGGAGAGCACCCTAACAGTTGTGCCTCTTCCTTTGTGAGTTGGAGGCAGCATATGGTGATGCCATGAAACACTATTTATGTGGGCATGCTTACGCTCAGTTACAGGGAGGTTGAATTTAGTCTGGTAACTCCTAAAATCGTACATATTTATCAGTATTCAATCATAGCAGAATTTAGAAGACATCTGTATTTCTTGCACATAACAAAAGGAAGATATACTGCTGTAATATTAAGTATAGCTCTTTCTCTTCTTTGACAGTCATAATGTAGTTCTTGAGATGTTGTATATCTCTTTGTAAAGAAGTGTCAAAAATATTTACCTTCTGGACAAATTACAAGAATAGCAAACATTCTTACTCTGTATTAAAGAAGTTGGTACATTAATGTCAGCAGCTCACAAGCTCTCTCTGGTGTTCCTGAAAAGCTGAATGTTGCATGAAGTCTCTTTAGGTTTGATGAAAGTATAAATAGTGGCAAAAGGGGGGAAATGGAAGCAGCAAAGTTAAAATATTTGAAATTGGAATCTGATGCTTTCTCCAAGTTCCTCAGGCTGTTTTGCACCTGGCTTTGCTCATCTCTGTGTATATGATTTCTGCGATGGAAATAGCCTGAACTGAAATGATACTAAGGCCATTGATTTCTCTGGAATGCCTCTGAGTTCTCAGAACTTTGATAATTAACTCATAGCCTGTCTACCAGCTTTGGGCATCTGAACTGCAGGATTTTAGAGACTGCATGCTTAAAATTTCAAAATCCCTCTTTCACTGGAGTTTCATCAGCTACACTAGTGTTGTGATATTTGTTCATAAAGACTGACTTTAACGTTTGTGCCTACGATATTGATACCCTAATTTGGATCCAAAATTTGTTTGTCATTAGTTACAAACATGTACAAGCGTGAAATACTAATGGTTGTTGTGTTTTAAGCCCAGACAGCTACTGAGTACCATGCAGCTGCTCACTCAGTCCCTGCCCCAGTGGGATAGTGACGAGAACTGGAAACAAGTGAAAAAACCCACGAGTTAAGAACAGTTTAATAATTTCAATTTAAAGTACCATATAATAATAATAATAGTAGTAATAATAATAATATTAGTAATAATAATACAATAATAATAATAGGAAATAAGGAAAGAGCGAGACAAGGAATAAACAAGTGATGCACAGTACAGTTGCTCACCACCCACTGCCTGATATCCAGCCTGACCCAGGCAGCAATTGATCCCTAACAGGTAAAATCCCCACTGGGCATGACATGCTGTGGTATGAAATACCCGTTTGGCTAGTTTGATTCAGGTGTCTTGTCTCTACTTTCTTCTGGCTTCTTGTGCCCCTCCTCACTGGTCAAGCGTGAGAAACTGGGAAGTCCTTGATCAGGGTAAGCGCTACTGGCCAACAACTAAAAACATTGGTGTGTTAACAGAATTGTTCTCAAACTGAAGCTGAAACACAGCATTGCACCAGCTACTAGGAAGGAAATTAACTCTATCCCAGCCAAAACCAGGACAAAGGTGAAAATGCTTTCTGTTGTTATTAAAGTGAACTACTATTAAAAGCTGTATCTTTATATTGAGATGGAATTTGTTAATATTTGCTAACATTTTTCAAGGCCAGCTTAGACATTCAAGGCCAGCTTGGACAGAGCCCTGGGTGACATGGTTTAGTGCAAGATGTCCCTGCCCATGCAAGGGGGTTGGAACAAAATGATCTTAAGGTCCTTTCCAACCCTAACTATTCTATGATTCTAATATTAAAAACAAAAATAAAAAATAAGGATGTCCTTGTGACCCAGCTGAAGCAACCTAATACATCCATCTTAACAAAGAAATTGGCTTTTTATTAGAAGGGCATAATGTGCATCTCGCAGAGCACCTCCAGACAGCTTTTGTCAATTAGCTAGGCAGTCACTGTAAATGCCCTCTCGCTAGGGTGAAGACCCCTAAGGATCCGAATCATATATTGCTCTCCTACCTGCTGCTATGGGCCTCGTGCCAAGGCACATGCAACATGGGAACTACTTTTTTTTTTTTTGCCTCCAGCTTCATTACCAACACACGAAGTTGAGCATGGATAAGCCAGTGGGTTTTGTCAAACTAGTCTTTTCTGTATTGTTCATGGCTTTAACCTAAGCTATGTTGTAGAAGCTGTACTTGCTTAGTACGTGCTTAAATGCATGCACACCATGATTTGTTAGGTAAGTGTCAAGAAAGTAATTTATTCTTTTTTTTTAAATTAGCTGCTCTGCATTACCAGGAAATGATTTCCAAAGAAGTTTATTTCTTGTCTCTCAGGTAGCGCATAGGTGCTCTTCTAGATTAATTGCATCAAATATTATTCTTTACAAAGTCATGTGTCCTGTCCTACTACAGTCAGGCTCTCATCTTTGAATACAAGGAGGATCTGAAGCTCTCTTACAACATGTTGACAAAATTGATCCAAAAAGCACAAAGAGAAGCCACTTTGAATGCTTCTTTAACCTCCAGGTTGCACATTTTCAAAGGTGTTTTATTTCTGTTATTCCATTTTTTAATGTTTCCTTAGTAATGTTAGTAGTGATAATCTAGTAATACTAATTACATGGAATCTTTCATTGTAATTTTAAGATTTCCTTTGCATTTGGTTAAGAACAGGTACTTAAATACTTGATTTTATATGTGCACAAGGTGCTTATGCCCAGGCAGGGGCTAAGGGGTCTCTGGGAGGAGAGGTTGTGTCTGTCCCAGGCTGGGCACAGCCCCTTCCAACCCATGGCCAGGCACAGCTGCAGTGGTGTTTTGATTTTTGTATTTGTTTCTCACTAACCAAATATTTTTTATATGGCAGTAAATTAATTTAGTTTTGTTCTGTTCAAGTTGAGTGTGTTTTGTCAGTAACTGTGATTGGTAAGTGAACTCCCTGTCCTTATCTCACCCCACAAACTTTTTTATCTAGTAGAGGAGGGGGTGGGAGAGCAGCTGGGTGGGCCTTGGGTAGCTGGACGTGATCATCACAATATACTAATCTGAGAATACATCAGATGAAACTGTGGTGGAAGTAAATATATCTGATAAGGTCACTGAAGTCAGTGCCTTTGCTAAAGGAATGAAGGTAACCTGTTGTTCATTCCCATCATTTATGCACCTCTTGAAAGGGCTGACTTGAGCTTGGTGCTGAACACTGACATTTAGCTCTCAAATAGTGATGACTATTAGCCCTTGCATATCAACCTGATTTTTAGGTATAGCCATTTCCTTGCTTCCTTGTGCCATATAGTATGCTTTCACATTTTTTGTTTCTTCAACAATTTACTTGTCAAAAGGAAAGCCAAAATTCAGCCTAGTCCTGAAAATCCACCTGTCAAGCCCTCGTCTGCTGTCTCTGTGATGTTTTGGGGTTGTATTTACCCATACCAGCTGGATAGCAGGAGTGCTCTGAAAAAGCTCACTGATTACATTTACCTACTGACAGACAAAACATGGTAAATTTGACTGACAAAACTGGGTAAATTTCAGAAATCTCATATCCTTCCCCATCTTTTCTAAAAAATGCTAATAAAGGGATTTGAGATTCACCCAAGAGGTAGTAATCTTGAGTTTAAAAGCCTTAAAAAAGCTATAGATCTAGAGAACAAAAGCACTTTAACACATTTTATAGTTATGCTTTTCACAGCCAAGCCAGATAAAGTTTTGTCAATGTAAAGGAAAACAAAACTTCTAAACATTTACAAAGGATGCAAGGACCATTTTAAGCAGTTTGTCTCTGTGATGAGCAGCACCAGTGTCATTGTGGGAGCTTTTGGGCACCTTTGCAGCACAATGGTGTGCTATATGAAACATAGTTGACACCTCTAGCTAAACCAGCCCAGATATTTTTGCTTAAGCACTGTGTAGTTAAATTTATTCCATCTTAATCCAATCAGAGCAGCATGAAAAGCATGTACAGCTTTGAATACCTGGATTATTCATATGGTATGGGTATTGCTTGGTGGTGCACAATGCAATCACTGGGCTGCATAGATTCGCTTGTTTATGTCTCCTCACCGCTATTCATGAAAATGAAGACAAAATAAGAGCTAGTGAAAATTTTCACCTTATAGCTCTTGTTTACTGATGGTGAGGAAACATTTAATGATTAATGGCCATCTGTTGAAGGCTTAATGACCTTGCACAGATAATATTTTTTTAGATGGCAGTGGTGTATCATAATAACTCTTCTTGCTACCATAAACCCTGACTAGACTGTGATTATTGTTTTTCTTTCTAAATCATGGTGAAATATGGATTTTGCACAAAGATCTGCACATTTTTAAAGGTAAGGATGTTATTTTCTCCAACATTAGCTTAAGCCAGAGGCTGAAGAAGTTCTGCCAATATTTTCATAAAACCTACTAATAAAAGCTGAAGTGTCCCAGATGATGAGGCAGTGCCCAAGTCTAATGAGTGAGCGAATGTACAGGCAATAATTAGCTGCCATCTTGCTGACCCCTTCCTCAATGGAGCACATGAAAGCATTATAAGGGTCCTTCAACGCATTTCTATCTGACTATGTGTACTGCCTTTTGAACAGGAGTATGATTTGTGCAACTGGGTGTCTGGAAAGGCCAGAACAGGTCTACACAGGGTTGTCAGGCACAAGGCAGGCGATATAACATAGCTCCTGGGGCTGCTTTCTTGATGCCAGTACTGTGTCCTTATTCTGCAGCAGTTCAGCAATGGGAGAATGCCGGGGCTGCTTTCTTGATGCCAGTACTGTGTCCTTATTCTGCAGCAGTTCAGCAATGGGAGAATGCCAGGGCAGCTTTCTGGCCTACACTGAGACTGTACATCAGATCCAATGTGCAGCATTAATGGAATGCCACTCAGTCCTTTTTCATTTGTTTCGCACAATCAGTGAGGGTGCAGAAGATGTCTCAGAAGAGGGAAGACATTCTTGTTGTATAAGTTTGTGAACTGGGTTTGAATTGCTGGGGTTTTTTTTCTCTGATATTTAATTGTGACAAGACTTTGCCAGTGAAGGTTTCTCAGAATTAAACTGTTCTTACCTGTTCAGTTTGTTGCAGACAGGAAAAGTCCATTTATAATTTTTTTTGTTCTGTTCTTTGTTTTGTAGTAGTTTAGTGCCACCACAGAAGAAAAAAATTGCTGGAAAAGCAAAACTACGTGCATCAAAGTTAAAGGAACCATTTGAAGTAATAGCCATATTGGCTGTCTGGGATCTAACATTTAAAATGTCAGAGTAGAAAAAATTTGCAGAACCAATATGACTTTATTTAAAGGACAAGTTTAATGATTCTTTGCATGCATATTTACTTTTTTTGCCTCTGCTTCTTTGCTTTTTCCTATTAGGCAGATGATAAAGACACTGGGAATTACAGTGCCATGCAATACAGACTCATCATTCCTCCAATCAAGGATGGTAAAGAAGGTTTTGTGATTGAAGCTTACACCGGGCTAATAAAAACTGCTATGCTGTTCAAAAATATGAGAAGATCTTATTTCAAGTTTCAGGTCATTGCAACTGATGATTATGGAAAAGGACTGAGCAGCAAAGCAGAAGTACTTGTAAGTATGAGCCAGGCATTATTTTTATGGAATAATTCCTGAGGAAATTCAAACACTGCATAAAGTTTAACTCCAGGCAGAACTATAGGAAGGCCATAACTGTGTTTATTTTATTTTTTTAAGTCACTGAAGCATTATTTTTTTTAAACCGAAAGGTGTCATGACAACCTGAAACATATGTTCATGTCTCATGGCAGAGATACTGATTTCAGTAAATACACCAGACATAATATTCAGTATTTTATTTATTCAATGAGCCATTGTTAATAGTTCAATTTAGATTCTAATTGTCTGCATTAAGTATGGACCTAAGTTGCTTTCTGGGTATTCTGAACCCAGATGGCAGCAAAAAAAGGTGCTGGGTTTATGCATTACAAGTATACAGCAGGTCACATCTGCGTGGTCAGGCACGAGCATTTACAGATCGTCTCCACCTGGTTTCTAAGCCAGCAAGATGCAGCCATCTCCTGTATCAAAGCTGAGAAGCAGGGGTAGCGTGGCATTAAACCCCGGTTAATAAGCCAAGGTGAAAGCTTGCTAAACTGTGCTTTGTGTTAACGTGAGTTAACACAGATTCTGGATTGGAGTTACATTGTAGTGCAGGCAAATATCTGAGCAAAGAGTCTCTGAAAGCTAGAAGTCAGTTAACCTACTGGGGAAAGCCAAAGTGGCCATGGTTGGCTATGTCTTAATTGCTTATGTCTAGAAGAGAGACGTAAGGAGTAATTTTGGGTTAAGACTGTACTTTAAGTTTTCAGGAAAGCAACATTTAAAAACTAACACTAGCTTTAGGCCTTGAGCTCATGGTTTTGTGCTGAGTAAAGGACATTGACTTAATCTAAAGAAACCATCAAAGTTAAATTTCTTTAAAGGCTATATAACTTAATGGATTGTATTAATATTAGCATAATGTCATAGGGATGAAGTGCATTATCTAGTTCATGGGAACACTGTCAAATGATACAGATGATAGCCGTAATACTTGGTATATTGAGTTATGCAGGAATTCAGCAAGTAAACATAATGTAAGATGTTCTTGACCTCCCAAAATGATAAGGCATTCTTATGCAATTTATGCAGTAATAGTATATTAAAACATAGCCAGAACGTATCTACATTAAAATTGGAAAATGAAGTATGTCTCATTAATTTATAGAGGTACCTCAAAGTTGTCTGAGTGATGAACAGTATATTCAGTGGTTTTGAGCAAGGCATGAAAGCTTCGAGTAGCTGTAGATACAATTACAGACAGACACCATCCCACCATGAAAGTTTGGGTTTGCACTGAGCTTGATCCAAAAGTGAAGATCCTTCCTAGCTAGACTAAGCTGTTCCTAGTTTCATGATCTGAATAGAATTTGTCCTGCTGTCACTGTGGTATCAGTTGTTCAGACTAGGAGGTGTTATTCAATACAAGCTCAGGAAGCACACATAGATAAGGGAAATTAATTTAATTACTCATGTGCAAAAAATTAAGATATGGGGGAAGAAGGTAGGATTGCACTGGGAAGAAATCTAGGGAGAAAATGATGGCACCAGGAGGGACAGTACAGGGAAGAACATAAGCAGAGCAAGGTATCCTCCAGAACTGGGGCCAGGAAACTTCCTCTCAGCCCTGGCACAGGTCTGTGAGCAGCGTAAACTGCCAAATCCACTGGTAAAAGGTCTTCACACAGTAGGGGTGGTCCATGCTTTCCATGTTCCGGTCTGTTCCTGCTGGCATCCTTCCAGGATGTCATATTAGACATCTGTAGATCTATTGTTTGATTCCACGTGATGCAATTTCCCTTTTTAGCCTCTGTGAGACAAAAGAAAGAAATAAGAAATTGCATTTTAAACCAAGTTTGCTGCAAGTAAGTGCTTACAGGAGATAGTAAATATTAGCTATGATATCTTTAACCAAATGTTTGTTGGGGTTTGGGAGGGGTCTCAAGGCCCTTTCCCTATTCAGCTTTCAGCACAAGCTACTCCCAGGAACCCATTGGTGCTGTATAATGATCAAGAATGCTCGTAGGCTCTGCCTTGCTTGATTCAAAAATTGGAAAGTGCCTAATGAATGAAGCATGAGATCAAAGGGATACCACTTGCGGGCTAGCAGTTATCAACAATTACATGCTTTCCTTGCCTCTGCTGCAAACTTCCAGTTTGTTGTGCTACTTATTTAATTTAACCTAGAACTTATCTAGTTCTCACCAACGTACTCTTCAGATATTTATGGACATGAGACATCTGAACATGCTGACTTCCAACCCTATAATTGAGGATGGTGCCTGCTATTTAGCATCACAGTACCTGGCTATATTTGCTATTTCAGTAGTCTGGAAGTAGCAGGAGCATTCTAAGGAACAGTGGTTTGAATGATCTCTGGTAACTATGTCCCCAAAAGCTTGCAGAGAGCAGTGACCCTGGTGCCTCAGGGGGAGCCTTTGGTTTCCCACCCCTTCCATCTCTGCTCCCAGCATGTTTCCATCTCTGCTGGAGTAGAAGGGAGCACTCTCTTCCCACAGCTTTTGTTACAATGTAGGTAAGTTGGACTTAGTTCCTCAACATAATGCTGTTTGTAATAATTGAAAAATGAAAGCCTTTACAAACATGGATAGCAAGCCAGTTAATGTTACTATGGAAACCTTTCCTTTATCTTGACTTTTCTTCAACACACTTGTTTTGCTATAACTTGTCATGAATGTGTGCTTATTCATATTTTCGTATATGAACAAGTAGTTATAATTGTGATTCCTTGAATATCACAAGAACTATTACTGGTATTTTAGGTGTTGCAGTACTCCATGCATAGGTGCACAGTAACTGGCTAGTGTAGTTAATTCTATTAAGTAGTTCATTGTTTTAGAGTTCCTTTCAATGATCTTTGCCTAAAATTTATTTTGAGTTCATTATAATTCTCTTTTCCTTATACAGAAGTGCGTACATGCTACTCAGTGCATCTGATGACATTTCAAGAATATTTAAATATTTAAAGTTGAATTAAGCTTCAAAGCTGGTGAATCAGTGTTTGATGTGAAAATATGTTATGGTTTGTCTGCTGAAGTGCTTACAGGGCTCAGGCTTCTCTTTTGAAAATCAGGGGTTGTTTTTTTTAGACTTGAATTGGATAACTCTGATTTTTAAATTTTTAAGGTTTAACATTGTCCTACTTTTCCAAATTGATTTCCAGAATCCTCTATACGAACGATAGGTTTTGGAGTATAATGTTTGCTGTCATGTCTATATGGACATTAGCCAAGTTTTAAGAAATGCTTTATTTTCTCCAGCAGTATGGGAAGTAACGGTTCCTTTCACAACCTAAGGGAAGGCTGGCTGTGCTAGTTAAGACAGAGCTATTACAAAATGAAAAAATATTTGAAAGGGAGGAAAAAGCATGCAGTCCCTTTTACTGGAAGGCAGCCTTGGAATAAAAAATAGCTTGCGGAGACTAGATCAGAAGAAGTAAAGCAGATTTTACCATATCTGTCGAATATGATGCATGTGTGTAGTCCCTTGTGCACCCTGTTCAACCTGCCGTAAAGAAACAGAAGGGTTACATTGCTTTTGTAGCAGAAAATGGTAATGTGAGAAATTTGTTCTGAGGTCAGTCTGTTCTCAGGTGGAATTCTGGAATTTTTAATTTATTTTTTTTTAAACAAAACACAAGTATTGAGTGTATTTGAGACTTTTTTTTCCAGCCCTTTTAGAGGAAAAAGTTAAATTGTAAAGTCTACATGGTAACGTAAAATCTACAGATCCACAATTCTGTAAGTGAAGTCTAAACTAGGAAGACCGGGTTTCATAGTCTGTCCCTATAATTCTGACGCAGTTCTGCAATTACAGTTCTAGTTAAATCTTTGCCTGCTGTTTATTAGTTTTGGCTGCCAAAAGAAGCAAGATTTCCCAGCTCACTTACTCCTAACTAAAATGAGAAATCTGTATATCAGGGCATAGCTAGCTATGATGGCAGGAAAGTAATTATTCCATTCTTTTTGTATGGGGAGGATGCTATGCATGGGAGTGCCAATTGAATTTCACTCTTTTGTTTCCAGGTCTCTGTGGTCAATCAGTTGGATATGCAAGTCATCGTCTCTAATGTTCCTCCCACCCTTGTGGAACAAAACAAAGACCAACTTATAGGGTAATCAATTTATTTATTCTACAAATTTCAGACAATTCACTGGGTTTATGTTTAGATTCAGCAAAGAGTGCTCCCTTTTATGCCATGATCTTTATTGCCAAAGACTCGAAAATGAGCAAGCAGCTGTTTTGATGGTGAGCACAACTGGCTGAGTGGCAGCACCGCTCCCACCCCCTCCAAATCTGCATTTTGTCCTTCCCCCAGAGATGGCAGATCTACAGCACTTCTTTGCTTGCACATTTGCTCACTTTGCAGGCTGAAACTTGGTTCAGAGCTGCCACTAATACAGACCATAGTGGAGCCTCCAAACACTGAGCACAGCAACTGCATCTGTCAGAATCCAGGATATAAAACAAAGCGCATCTCCAAAAGGTTGAGGCAGCATGTCTCGGTGAGCTGTATTGCTTCACTTCAGGTGATGTAGCTATAAGGGAAAGCGGAATTTAGAAAAATTATACTGGCACAGTTAATGCCACTAGCTTCTTTAGGATTCTTTCCAACCCAAACCATTCTATGTTATTATGATAAAATTTTTATTGAAAAAAACTGGTTGCAGGGCGTCAATATGCCTAGCAGGCATAAAATGTTGTGATGGGGAGATGGGTAATTAGAAACCTTAATACCTTGCAATAAAAGGGATATATTGTATCATACTGGAAACCAGCTAAAATCCTTTTAGTAAAATGTGGTTTAATAGCATTTGTACACAACAGCATCATCAGCTGCCAGGAGTCAGGTTTTCATTTCGAACTTCTTTTTGTAAGACAAGGACAATTTCCTACACTTTGTGTCATTAGGCATATGATTACAATTTAGACAGTATGGGGAAGAAATACTATAGCAAATAGTTTAGAAACATTTCTTTGTATTCTTCTGTCACTTTATCACACACTGATAAATGACATTTCTCAGATTTCAACAGGTCTGTTTCATCCTGCCTGTTGTCATACTTTATCTCTCCGCATAATTTGAAATACCTTGGGGGTGGTGATATAATCACTCACTGAAAAAGAATTTGTTGTCTCTAAATGGCTTATGTCTTTGTTGAGCTAGGGAAAAGTATCAGTGGATTTGCTTCTGAAGATTCAGAATGTTTTCCTTCTCCTTCTCTATTTTTAGCCATGTGTAAGTTAGCCCTGATAGATTCTAACGTCAGAAACACTAATTAAGTTGTTCAGACAATAGTCTGTATTCACTGGGACTCCATTTCTTAAAGCTAAGAATAATAAGAGAGTCTGCTTGCTTAACACTTAAGATCTAACTTTCCAAAAGTGTCAGGTGTTCATGTTGGCTGGGGAGTCAAAAGAACAATATATCTTTAGTGACAGTAATAGGAAAAGTTTGTTTCTGCTTTGCTAAGACTCCAAGTTCACGTTAGTGTGCTGCATTGTGCAATTTTTTCTTTGCAGAGTAGTTTGTTGCCTTTCTGGGCTTGTGCTTTCTTGAGTGGTGAAGATGAACATGTGTTCAGTACCTTGTGTTTCTAAGTGATACAGGATAATCTCATGCTAAATTGGATTTATGCTGTGTTTGAGATCCTCCCAGTTTTGGACTGTCCTGGTGCCAAGGAACCACCAGCAAAATACTGATGTCCCTTATAGAAGGTGGTTTAAAAGCAGGGTGGAACAAGCCTGGCTTCAATGAAAAGTGTCAACCGCATGACGCAATTCATGGGACTGAGCGCATCAATGCTGCAGCAGGTGACATGGCAAGAACAGGAAGAGCAGATAGCATATTGCCCTTTCACAATCCCTGCAAAGATCTGCTTTTACAAACACTGGAGCAGCTTGTTTCCAGCTCCTAGCAGGTCTCAGCGGTGTTCAGTGCCTCAACAATGAATTATGCCATAACCATACCATCACTTCTCTCCTTTGGGGCCAAGAGGAGTAGCATCTTGGAAAATGGCCCGGAGCCACATTCATCAGTCTCCATGCTCCAAAAATCTCTTCTGCCAGGCTGGAGTCTTGTAAAACTTGTTTCATGCTGTTCTGGCCCTTGTGCATGGAAGTCTCTGACAGATGTGTATATACAATGGTTGGATTTGATGAACTTAAAGGTCTTTTCCAACCTAAACAATTCTATGATTCTATATTCCACAGTGAATGAAGCATTAGAATGATTGCAAAAATAGAAAAAAAACAACATTGCCAGATTTTGAGTTCTCAAAAATTAGCTTGGGATGTCTTTACCTTCTCGAGCAGTGTGAGGCCAGCAAATGAGTGTAGCATAAGAATTTCACTTCTGAGGGTAAGCTCTTAAGGACAGCCTTTGCTGGAAGAGATTTCATTAGCTTGTTTTAAAGTTGTTGCATTCTTTACTGAAAATATTTGAAGAGAGCAAAAGTTTCAGAAATAATTTTTCATCTGTGTCCTTGTCTGTTTCAAATAGAAATATATTTATTTCATTCCATTTTCAAATTTCTTGGGTTTTTTTCCCCCTGAAGTTTAAAAGATTGCTCTTTCCCTGTTTTTATAAAAGCTTTAATAACTCATGTAGGACATAAAACCAAATCGGTAGGAATTTGTGTTTTTTCATGGCTGTACAGAAGATAAAGCCACAGGCAAAGGAAAATCAAATAATTTGGACTCTTTTTCAGACTGAAGTACTTTTGTCCAAAGGGGTTTCTGAGCCATTTCAAATAATACATTAATTTATAAAATTAGGAGATTTTGTGTAATTCGTTAACAGATAAAAACATTACATCATTAACTGAATTGGTCACTACAGAGGTAATTCAGCTCTTTCTCCTCTCATTTTGGCTCTTGAGTGATAGTAAGTATTCCCTGAAAATACAGCATTTAGCCACTAATTGCAATACTTGGTGATGGGGAATAATAGGGAAGTGGGTAGCTGGATCATTTTTGAAATTATAGTGATTTTTCACAATAAAATAAACAGTGATTTAAACAACTTTGGAGGACCAGTTATAACAGATTCTCCCTACCTGCCTGTTATTTTCACTAGAGGGTAGATACGAGGTATTGAGAAATATATAATTCTGTTCTACCACCCTGAAAAGGCTTACACAGCATAGCCCTGTGATGTATGTTGGTTAATGGTCCAAACAAAGGAAGTGTACCATAGAAGAAAAGACTTAAAACATCACTACCTATTTGGCTTAGGAATTTGGTTTTTTGAGGGATACAATGGCTTTATCTTAGCTAATGTTTCTAATAGTGTTGTGATCCTTTGCAGTCATTCAAGAGGGATCTTGGTTTTCCTCCAACTGCTTTAATTTCATCAGCAAGCTTTTCATATCCTCCAGTCTGTACATCAGTGTCAGATTTGCCATTTTTCTCACCCACTATAATTATGTCTGTTCAGACAGATCCATTTATGTCTGCTGCAGAAGATGACAGAGAAAATGGAGTCCGGCTTAGTGGAAATTTCAGTGTGTGTTCCTCAGAAAATTTGGTGAAGGCAGACAACACAGTGTTTTTATAATGTGGCAATGTTTGTGATTGCGTACTTGTTGGGCAAGGAACAGCATTTCAACTAGAGTAAAATAGCTAACCTCATACTTGGAGCGTTTAGTTCTTGGGGTTTCATGTGACTGCAACTTAAGCTTCTAGCTAAAATTTGGTATGCCACATTAGCAGGAGAGACCTCTGTTTCTCTCATCCCATGAGTAGTGGAAATGTCTTGTGAACAAAATTCCTCTGTACGTGCTTCTATAGATAGAAAATAATTTTCTCTGAAATGGAATAATGGAGTGGCTCAGAATGAGTGCTTTAATGAAATATTCCATAGACATTCCTCTTGAAAAGGCTGGTTTTGCCTTACAGCCTACAAACCCTACAAAATGAAATAATACTGCTTGGGGAATTCTTTCTTCCTGAACTACAGCTAGCCAAAACCATTTGGGCATCATTTTCAATGTTGATGCTTTTTACATTGTGTGTGCTTTCTAAGCTAATCAAGAGAAAGCACATTTAGCTGCACTTGGACTCCTCTGGAGTTGTTAAAGAACACTGTGAGGATTGTCTTCTCACTTTCAAAGATTGTGTGAGGTTTACCACATTATTCTTCTCCCTGTAGTGAAAAGTGAGCCTGGAAAGAACAGTTTCTTTTCCATCCACATGAAGAAAATCTCCCAGTGGTAGTGTAGTCATCTTTCATTGGAAAAGAGAGTCTGATGGAATGACCTCATACGGCTAATAAATATGCATAGATAAAACAATAGAGAATTGTTTTATTATTTAATAAGAAATTATGTAATAAGTGTAAATATTTAAACACTGAAATCTTAACTTCCCTCATCAAGAAGTTTCTGTAGTCTGTATTTGCAGTGGGGTCTTGGTGGTGACTGCTGTATCTTGACTGAAAAACAAGTCATGGTGCCTGTTGTGGTGCAGAGGTAGAGATCTCAAAATGCTTGTACTAGTTGCATATTGTGGGTTTTGAAGCTTGCCTTCTCTCTGTGTCACTCAAGCATTTTGCGCTCTCCTGGGCTGAGGTATTTAGGTGCATGCAGCTTCCTGGCCAGACTTGCCTTTGGAAGGGGAATCCAAGTGAAGATGCTTCTGTGTAGCAACTTTATCTGTCTTCTGGATGTTCATGTGTATCATGTGCATCTTAATGGAGGTTAGTCCCCACTCTTCAAGACAAAACTACTGGAAATAGCACATGTGATAATTCCAGGGAACTTTTCTCCATGTGTACTTTAGCCTGTTATGGACTGCCATCCTTTATACCTTAATGTTTATAGTTAATATAAAAAAATAGTTCAAGACAATCCACACTCAAAACCTCTAATGCAATGTAAAAGTGACCAGGAGGTCCATTAGTAGAAAATCCAAAGTGCTGATCCTTGGAGACATATAGAGTGAGTGTTTTGGAATACAAAAGTTCAGCCTGCTAACTTAATAGTTTGCATAGATAAAGTTGACTGCCATCATTTCTGAAAGAAATGTCTGCTCTGCTGCATAGAAATCATGGTCCACTTAAAAGGAATGTCATAATATATACTGCAGCAATATATATGGCTATAAATTATATACCATAATATACATCACAAGAACATTGTACATCATATATAATTTTGTGTATAATCATAGCATATGAGATAATATATTTTAGGTATAGGAGCTGGATGGCACAGTCCTCTCTTTAGGGAATTGTTTCAAAACATGGATCATTTCCCTTCAGTAGCATTTTGCTGTTGACAATATAACAAATGGTGTATTCTAATCTCAGTTGCAGAAGCCAGTGGCATTTATAAAGGACAGCTGATGTGAGTGCTTTACTTGTGTGTATCATTGTATTTTATTTCTCTGTTCCTGCTTTCTTTTTTGCAAGAATGTTGGTATGTTCAGTAATCGGAAGCATGAGTGAATGCTTGTGAAATGTCACATACTTATCAAGATATGGCTGTGTATAATGAAATCAAATATTATGATTCATCACTGGGATTCCAGCATTCTTGGTGCCTTTAGTAAAGCCAGACACACCTGTCCCTTGGGTGAGACACCTTAGAGGAGCCTGTTTGGAAGCACAGTACCTCTGAAAACATTCCTGAGTGTATCAAAATATTCAACCTTAGCATACCTAAAAAACTTAGTGTTTTTTTTCTTCTCAGTCCATAGATTGCTAGAAAATAAGCATCTCTCTCCTTCTGACTGAAGTTGCAGTGTATAAATCATTGACTCATTAGTTTTGTCATAGAAGTACCATTCTGTTGCTCACTTTATGATTTTTTAGTGATTACTAAATTAAACCTAATTACAGGTGACTGGATTTGTTGCATATTGAGGTGGTGGCAGTGAACTTGCCATTAAGCACTCTTCACATCTAGCACTTACTTTCTTCCCCAGTATTAAATGTTCTTTAGTCTTGCGTATTGCTGTAGCTGCCTTGTTCCTTGTTTCAGCACTCTCTGATGCTGTTTTATGGGTTCATTTTTCTCCTGGCCCTTTGGACCACCTTCCATCTGCCTTTTTCCCTTCCACTTCATTGCACTGTATTGTTTCATTCTAAATTAAATTGCAAAGTTAGCAAATAAATAAATTGGATAATAGATTATATTTAATTAGATAAAATAAGTAGATTAGAGGGACATTTGCCACCAACTGGCTGCATTATATTTCATATTCACCCTACTTTTGGCTTTGCTTGGAGAATGCAATGCATGCTGCAGTTCTCACTTTGTACAGTGTTTAACAGAACCCATTCTGTTTCTTGGCTGATCTTAGCCTCCCTCTGCTATAATCAGGATGATTAATAACAGAAGACTACCTTTACTAAGGTAATAGAGACCAAAGCTTATTCAACTCTAGCTTTTACATTTGCAACTTCCACTGCCAGCTGGGAAGCACTGGTTCAGCAATCTTCTACCCCCTCGTCTCAATAGTAGCGAGTGCTGTTCTGTTAATGTATTTTCTCTGAAGTGCTATAATGCAGTGCATGGCTTCTCAGATAAAGCTGTAAACTTCTGCTTTATTCTGAAATTGCTTACTGTTGCAGTAAAAACCCTTTTGTGCTGAGATCCAAAGAAACATCTTCTGGGTCAAAGTCAAGATGTCTCTGTATTACTGTTCAGGAGAGTGTAGAGTAATGTTCCTTCTGTGACTGGGAAAAATGATACTGAAATAAAAAGTTGGAGTGCATGTAGGATTCTTGGAGGACAGGATTATACATGATGAGCACAAAAAGAAGAAAAACCTTAGCAATGTGTGAGAAACAAAATTTTCTTTATGGTGTACAATCCAATATGCTTTTATAGGATTAAGATAAGTAGGTATAAAGACATTGTCTCTGGCTTGTTTTCTAAATAATTTAGATGTTATTATATCCAGAGTAAATTGGCTCAGTAGTGCTCCTTCGTGCTAGACACATGCCTTTTGTGTGATATAAAAGTAGAAATAATCTTTGTCAAAAGACTATTGTATAAAGAAGGAATAGTCTTAGGCTACAAATAAACCCCAATTCTGGCTTTTTTATTCTACACTGCAGCACAGAGCAGGCTGACTTAGCTGACTATTAAGGGTTTCTTGACTTGTGTTTGCAGCTCCAAAGCAGCTCAGCACTTCTCCGGGGGCCACAGAAGTAGTATAACCTACCCTGTGCTGTATGAATGCTGTAATAAGGTATCTGGGAGCTGGGGCCAAGTGTATCAATCACCCCTTCCCCCCAAATCTATTGCTACCTGCATGGAAGGGGCTGGAATTGTTACTTATCTGCTAGTGAAATTACAGTAGAAAAATCCAGGTGTTTATTTGTCAATTATCAACCTTGCAAAAACTGAACACATCCAGAATTTAAGCAAAATTGAGAGTGTACTTGGATTCAATGAAACACTTGAAGAGTCTGTATTGATGTGTACTGACAGAACTGAATGCTCTCATCTGTGTATTTTTGCCAAATTTGCTTGCATTTTCAAATACCTAGAATATGAATTTATCATTATTACTAAGCTATTTTGGAGACTTAGAATTTTCATTGAAGGAGCCAAAAGTTATGCAGAATATCTAGTCTTCAACACTTGTAGGTCCAAGTCTATGGTACCAGTTATTTTGGAGTCCTGAAAGAAAAAAATTGATTTTTTAAAGGGTTGTGTTTTTTTTATTTCTTAAAATATTTTTATGTGCTTCAGAAACATAGCAGACTATTGAATTGCGAGAGAATTTAAATAATTTTTCTCCATAGAATTTTCTGCTAAGTAATTGTCCAGTAATTAAATTCAGGTACTGGTGAGGATCTAAAATGTTCTACAGATTAAATTGCTTCTTTTGTTTGTGCTTATTCAAAGGATATGCATACAAATTGACAATTCAGCTCAAGTGTATAAAACTACTGGAACACTGTGATGCACTTTCAGGCTGTCATGCATCTTCTCTGCCAGGGACAGTGGAGGATCATTAAACCTTGCTGCTGACTTACCAAGTCTTACACAATGACTATTAGTCGAGTTGTCATTGCTGCTGGATTCTCCCAGTGTGGCTGATTCCATATTTAATATTTTGAGATGAATTAACTGATTTGTATGGACTTTTCACTTTAGTTTCCAAAGGGCCTTCTAAGTAGTCTTTTGAATCTTTCCTAGTAGCAGGATCTCTCCTATGCTGAGGCATACATCTGGCATGCTGGATTTGTGCAGCAGTGGGGAAAAAGCAGCATGATGCTCTGATGCCAGGGTGTGGCCCCTAGTTTAGTCCTGTGCTCAGCAGGGTCTCCTCTACCCGTAATGGGGTGTAGCAACCTCAGCCATGCCATGTGGCATGATGTCTTAGGTGTGCCTAGAAGCTCATGGACATAGTGCTAAGTGTGGCACAGGAAAGTTGTGCCTTATCCCAGATTTTGGATTTTGGTCCACTGTTTGTGGAAATATTCTTGGCAGCAGAATGCCACAAGGCAAGGGACAGCTCAGCAAACCAACATATCTTCATCAAAAGGAGCATGGCTAACAGATTGAAGGAGGTAATCCTGCCCCACTCCTCTGCTCTCATGAGACCCCACTTTGAGTACTGTGTGCAGTTCTGGTGTCCCCAACATATGAAGGACTTGAAGCTGTTGGAACAAGTCCAGAGGAGGCCACAGGCTGCTCAGGGGGCTGGAGCACCTCCTGTATAAAGACAGGCTGATAGAGTTGGGGCTGTTCAGCCTGAAGAAGAGAAGGCTGTGTGGAGACCTCATAGCAGCCTTCCAGTATCTGAAGGGGACCTACAAGGATGCTGGGGGGGGACTCTTCACCAGGGACTGTAGTGATAGGACAAGCG
Source organism: Psittacus erithacus (assembly GCA_009867235.2). Taxonomy (NCBI): domain Eukaryota; kingdom Metazoa; phylum Chordata; class Aves; order Psittaciformes; family Psittacidae; genus Psittacus; species Psittacus erithacus. The sequence goes on along the minus strand of WYDI02019790.1, from coordinate 2,152 downwards.
GTAATGGGTTTAAACTTAAAACAGAGGAAGTTCAGGTTAGATATAAAGAAGTTCTTTACTGTGAGGTTGGTGAGGCACTGGAACAAGTTGCCCAAAGAAGTGGTGAATGCTCCATCCCTGGCGGAGTTCAGGGCCAGGGTGGACAGAGCCTTGGGTGACATCGTTTAGAGGGAGATGTCCCTGCCCATGGCAGGGGGGTTGGAACTAGACAATTTTAAGGTCCTTTCCAACCCTAACTATTCTATGATTCTGTGATTCTATCTGTATGTTTTTGCCTTTACATTTCTTTTGCATTTAATGATAAAAAAAATAATCTCTGAGTCTTCAGGATATTTATGGCCACATGTCCACAATGACAGTGAAAATCCTCTTGGTCTTAATTTGCTTTAACTGGTGTCACTCGTGGAAATTCAGAACATGATGGTAATTACCTGGAAGAACTTCTGTTCAATATGTTATGTCTGGGGAGCTAAAATTGAGTTACAGCAGCAGGAAAGTCTTGTTGCCTGTTAAGTTGCTGGTTCTACCTCTCACTACATCACTGTTGGGAGGACAGTAGAGTGACAGACAAATTAAACTAACTGTTGTTCATGAATCATAGAATTGCTTGGGTCAAAAGGACCTTAAAGTTCATCTAGTTCAAATGCCCTGACTTGTGAAGGGACACCTTGCACTAAACCATGTTGCTCAAGGACCATCCAACCTGGCCTTAAACACTTCTAGGGATAAGGCAGCCACAGCTCTGGGCAACCTGTTCCAGTGCCTCATGCCCTCACACTAAAGAATTTCTTCCCAATATCTAATCTTACTCCACCCTCTTTCTGTTTAAAACCATTCTCCCTTGTCTTATCACTACATGCCCTCGTAAAAACTCCCTCTCCAGATTTCTTGTAGGACCCCTTTAGGTACTGGAAGGCTGCTCTGAGGTCTCCTCTAAGCTTTCCCTTCTCCAGGCTGAACAAGCCCAGCTGTCTCAGCCTGGCTTCATAGGAGAGGTGCCCCAGCCCTCTGATCATCTTTGTGACCCTCCTCTGGACTTGCTCAAGCAGGTCCATATCCTTCTTGTGTTGGGGGCCCCAGAGCTGAACACAGTACTCCAGGTTGGGGTCTCACAAAAGTGGAGTAGAGGGGGAGAATCACCTCCCTCAACCTGCTGGCCATGCTGCTGGTGATGCAGCCCAGGATATGGTTGGCTTTCTGGGGTGCAGGTGCATGCTGCTGGCTCATTTTGAGCATCTTATCAATCAGCATCCCCAAGTTCTCCTCTTCAGGGCTGCTTTCAGTCCATCTCTGCTCAGCCTGTGTTTGTGCTTGGGATTGCCCTGACTCTACACTTGGCCTTGTTGAACTTTATTAGGTTTGCATGACCCTACCTCTCAAACCTGTCAAAGTCCCCCTGGATGGCATCCTTTCCCTCCAGAGTGTTGTTCACACAGCTTGATATCATCGGAAAACTGACTGAGGGTGTGCTCAATCCCACTGTCCATGTCACCAACAAAGATGTTAAATAGAACTGCAGATTCTGTTGTTACTTAAAGTATGTATTTTAAGAATTGGTTCTTGTGGGTAGTACTACAAGCAGGTGGCCATTTTCAGTAAGTTTTAAAATACTACAGTTTTCAGCATCACAAGTTCAGCTGAATGACTTTTATAGTAACTCTATGTGGAACTGCCCTATTTTTAAGTGGATTCTTTAATTGCTACTTTTCAGTCTTCAGTACATTTTTATTACATATCTCAACCTAAGCATGCAATTTGTGTGTTTCAGATGAAATATTACTGTCATTTCACTATACTTGTAGTGTTTCTTGCAATGTCAGTTAAAGCCAGTGACTGTGGCATACCTGTTTCTCATAATCAGAAAGCAGTATGCTGTTTGTTCTTCAATTTTAGTCATGTTTTAGACAAAAATGCTTTCTGTCCTGTGTTCAGCTGTAACAGTCATTTTTCTCCTTTGTAGAGACACTTTCAAAGGCAATGAATTCCAGCAGAAGCCATACCAGGAATTTCTGAGAAAAGGGATTGCCCTGGGTTCAGCAGTAGCAGTCATTTTTTCTCCTTCTTAGTAGCTGGTTCAGCGCTGTGTTTCTAACTTTCAGTCTGGGAACAGCGCTGATAATACCGATGTTTGTAGCTACTGCTTAGAATGTTT
>WYDI02019789.1:49332-70443 GCA_009867235.2 Psittacus erithacus | reverse complement strand
TCCTGTTATCTTTCACATCCCTAGCCAAGTTTAATTCTAAGTGGGCCTTAGCTTTCCTAACCTGGTCCCTAGCTTCCTGGAAAACATCCCTTTATTCTTCCCAGGCCACCTATCCTTGCTTCCACCTTTTATAAGCCTCCTTTTTCCTTCAGTTTTTCCTCAGAGGCTCCTTATCCATCCAAGGAGGTCTCCTGGCCCTCCTTCTGCACCTCCTTCTAGTTGGGATGCAACACTCCTGAGCTTGTAGTAGGAGATAACTGAATATCACCCAACAATCTTGGGCCCCCTGTCCTCTAGGTATATATCCCATGGAGCCTTAGTAAGCAGGTTCCTGAAAAGGCGAAAGTCTGCTCTCCTGAAGTCCAGGGCAGTGAACTTGCTGCACGCTCTTCTTACTGTCCTGAGGATCTCGAATTCAACCATCTCATGATTGCTGCAACCAAGGCTGCCCTGGAGCATCACATTTCTTACCAGCCCTTCCCTGTTGGTGATCATGAGCTCAAGCATGGCACCTCTCCTTGTTGGCTCCCCTATTACTTGCAGAAGGAAGTTGCCTTCCACACAATCAAAGAACCTTCTGGATTGCTTGTGCCGGGCCGTACCGTCCCTCCAACAGATATCCAGGTGGTTGAAGTCCCCCATGAGAGCAAGGGCCTGCGAGCATGAGGCTGTTCCTATCTGCCTATAGAGTGCTTCATCCACAGACTCCTCTTGATCAGGCGGTCAATGACATCAACATGCTCCTGAGGCTGGCAGACGTGCTTCTGAACACAGCAGGCACTGGTAGGGTCAGTTGCTGGCTGCCTCTTCCAATCAAACTCTTCAGCAATGTTATTAAAAGTCTGTTGCAAGTGGGAAAAGAAAGTCAAACTCGGTATAGGTGAAAACATTGCTTCCCTAGTTTATAGCATATGAGAAAGCAGTATGTATAGCCCTGCATTCAGCTTCCCTGGGGCCCCAGCCCCATGGCAAAGTCCATTGCAGCTGGATGAATGAGGAATGAATTCCATACTTCTATTTTCCCTGCAACAAATTGTCTCCCCTCTTCAGTCACACTCCTATGCCAAGGAAGACAATACCTGACAACTGTGAATTAAACCCAGACTTGATCTGTGTCAATGTTGAAGGTGAGCAGAGCATCCCTGACAAGTTGCTGTGAGGGTGGCAGTGCAGTGCGTCTCTGTTCTGCGACAGCCTAATACTGGGGCTGGGGCTGGGGCTTGGCAGCCCTCCCCTGCCTCCTGTGTCAGAGGTCTGTGCTGGGGTGTGAAATTATGTCTGTCTCCAGCTGCTTGCCTGCCAAGGAGGCAAGGCTTCATATTAGAAAAGTATGCCTTTTAGCTGAGATGACAGCAGGCCATAGTTCTCATGCTGCTGATAGTCGTTCTTTCCCTTATGGTGCACATATATATGTAAATGAATAATACATTTCACCTGGCACTTTTCAGCTTGCTTAGGTTTTCCCCCCGTCATTCTAATGACAGAAGCATTGATCTCAGAGTACCACAAAGTGCAGAGTGCTCTTGCAGAGATACAGAATTACTGAGAAATACAGCGAGGATGTAGGGAGAAAAGTCTGGAAGGCAAATCAACCCTCATCCTGGGTATGATCTACCTCTGCTGGTGCTTCACATCCTGCTGTTCAGGATTGCTGTGGCTTTTGGTTAACCAGTTGGGGAATGCACATTCTAACCTATATGCTGTTGCTGAAGTCAAACTGACCCACTAGCTTGAAGGTAGTGGTTCACAGTAAAATATTAGTCAAATAGGACAAGGGGGAATGTGTGGAAGTGTGAGGAAATAGATGGAATCAAGAAAAGGTCTCTCATCTAAAATAAACAGCATTCACACATCGTTGGTTATTGTAACTCTGAAAGGCAGATTATAAATCAAGTTTTCAAGCAACCTTTAAACATAGCTCCAAATTTTGTGCATCAGAGACTGAGAGGTAGTTAAAGACAGTAGTGTGTCTACCACTATCTCGTGTGACTTTGTATCCAGTTCGCAACATTTTATGGGTATACAATACATAAAAAATTAACATGATGAGCAGATCATTGTGCTCCAGAACTTCTCGAAACAAATCTCCTACCCTTCAATATAGAAATGACTGTAATCTTCAGAGTGCAACTGGCCCAGAGGGCCTCCAGCTTTTGTATATTCTTAGTCATCACCATTGACTTATGATGACTGTGTTGCTCCATCAGAATACAGCTAATCATCACTAATGACTGATTTTCCAAAGAGGGAGAGGAAAAGGAGCAAACAGGGATGTGGGAGGAGACAAGAGGATGTCAATAAACCAGGAGAGCCAGGGCGAGCTGCTCAGTGCTCTCTCTGCTCCATAGGATCATATACTCATTTTTGGTTGGAAAAGACCTTTAAGATCGTCGAGTCCAACCATTAACTTAGCATTGCCAACTCCTCTGCTAAACTATGTCTCTTAAGTACCACATCTACACATCTCTACGACACCCCTGGGCAGCCTGTTCCAATGCTTGACAAACCTTTCTGGTGAAGCCATTTTTCTTAATATCCAATCTAAACCTCCCCTTGTGCAACTTGAGGCCATTTCCTCTTGTCCTAACCCTTGTCAGCTGGGAGAAGAAACTGACCTCCACCTTACTATCACCTCCTTTCAGGTAGTTGTAGAGAGAGGTAAGGTCTCCCCTGAGCTTCCTTTTCTCCAGGTTAAACAGTCCCTGTTCCCACAGCTGTTCCTCATCAGACTTGTGCTCCAGACCCTTCACCAGCTTCATTGCCATTCTCTGGACATGCTCCAGAACCTTGATCGGGTCTTTCTTGTAGCAAGGGCCCAGAGCTGAACGCAGTGTTCAGGCGCAGCCTCACCGGCACTGAGCAAAGGGGTACAATGTGTCCCCTTCGCCCCGCTGGCCACGCTATTTCTGATACAGGCCAGGACGCTGTTGGCCTTCTTGGCTGCCTGGACACAAACTGGATCATGTTCAGGGGCTGTCAGTCAGCACTGGAGGTCCTTTCCTGCCTGGCAACTTTCCAGCCACTCTTCCCCAGGCCTGTAGCATTGTTGCATGGGGTTGTTGTGACCCAAGTGCAGGACTGGGCACCCATGAGCTATCTCATGTGCTTTTACATGCCTGACTGCTGCTGAGTGCCATGGCTGCTCTTGGTGTTTGTCACATGGCATGTTTAAGGATGAGATAAACTATCAGCTTTGACAAAAACTCCCTTATTCTATACTTGTGCCCACCCAGAGGCTGGAGAGCAACAAGGCCACCAGCTTGTGGTTGCTTTTGGGGTACAGTGGCACCAGCTTGCAGTTTACTGGCCTAGCAGGAGAAAGGGCCTTTGGTTTCTTGCATTGCATTTCCTCAGTTGTTTAAGCTGGGCACTGAGCTGAATTTGCTGTCACCATAAGTCATTAAAGGCTGGTAAGGCCTTGGAGTGGTTGCTTTTGTGAATGCTGGTGGCCACTCTGCAAGATGTTAGGAATCCCAGCCATGGTCCTCCAGGTTTAACGGTGTCACTGCATCATGGATGTTACCAGCCCTTCCTTTGGTTTTGTCCACACAACCTTTTTGTTCTCTTAGTGCTGCGTATTGGCTGGCCTGTGCCTTGGCTTTTCATTGTGTGTGAGCTATGTTTGGTCTCAGTAGTAGGTGTGCACTGTTGGTACCTCTGTTAGCCTGAACAGTTGCTGTGGTGTCTGTAGGAGAGAAATGGCTTTTTTCCAGCCAGTAACAGTGGATGAGGGGAATGGCAAGGCTTTCTTTTACAGTGGGTTTGAATCTCCTGATTAGTAACACTTTGCGCTGGGATATCAGGATTGGTTAGTCTGCTTTAGGGAGTGGGAGGTTTAGAAACTGTCCCAGGTGTGGCTGTTCTACTCCTGAGTTGGTCTGTTATTGCTTTGGGTATTTTGTAGTGTCTACTATTTGTAGTACTACTATTTGTAGTGCCTCCCAGCAATACAAATTGGAATTTGGAGGCAGAAAGCAGGTCAGCTGAGCAAAGCAAAAGCATTCCTGTAACACAGCCTAATTTATCCTTTCTGCATGAACTGGGGTACTGCTGGTGAAGGCGCTGTGGCCTGAACTTTTGCATAGGCTGATATGGGTACAACCAATGAAGGGCAATGCTCAGCCCTTGCTGTTGCCTGCCTTGCGGTAATGTGCCATACATCCTGGATTAAAGTAGCAGGGAAATGGTAGCACGTATTCAGTCTGGGCAGGTCTGCTCTCCTGGGGGTGTCTGCTGCAGGTCTGACTGGAGCCACTGGTGTGGAGCAGGTTTGGTGTGCTGGGCCATGCTGCAGGGGGAGGGACAGTGGGTGCCTTGGGGGCTGTGCCTTGCTGAGAGGTGCCTGGGGCACGAAGCTGATGCAGACAGCTTGCTCACTGCCACCGGCCTGGGCGCCTGTCCTGTTCTGCCACCTGCCTGCTGGTGCAATGGGGTTGGAGGACACAACTTAGTGCACAGCCCAGGGACACAGTGGTCCTGTCCTTCATACCCCTACTTTTATTTTGTTCAGAGGTGTCCTGAGTCCTCTGGGCAAAGACGGAAGCAGCAGTTTGGTTGGGGGCAGACTCGGCTCTGAGGAAGGCAGGCGATAGTGGAGACACCATGTCCCCAGTGCACGGGGAAGACAAAGTGCAGCCTCTGCCAGCCATGAAGTCACAGGTCTCAATCCCCTTCCTGCCCGTGGGCTCTGCATCCATGGTAGGAAGAGGTACAGCCTCATACTAATCTTAATTAAAACCACAGATAACCTGCTCCTTCATAAGCAGCAAAACTGCTATAGTGAAAAATTAAAGGATTATGATCTGTAAATTTTGTATATATGCAAGCATCAGACCAAGACAACCATGCTTAATTTTGCAATCCTAGATTAACTTCTGTAACCTAATTGGATTATTTTTTTCTGCCTGCTTCAGAATGACTGTCCAATCATAATACAAAAAATACTCTCCTGAAATTGCAAAAATAAGTGTATTTTCTTATTATTAAAGTTAAAAAAATATGGAATATGTATGAATAAAAGTAAAACTGTAGCTGATAAGTCTGACTTCAGGGGTCAGATTCTGCAGTATAACACCCCTAAGGCTGGAGATGCTAGCCTGATTTTCTATTCATTGCAGAAATAAGCTTGTCGAGGCTTATCCCAGCACTCTAGCAGCTTGGCAGGCTGTTCCTCCTGTAGAGGACTGAGATATTATTTCTAGTGGCATCACAGAAGTGGAAGTCATTTGCGTGGAACTTTCTATTCCCCTGAAAAGGTCACTGTAGAAACCTTTGGAAAGAAACAAGATTTTATTGTAAAATCCACTGGAAGGTCACTCTACTTTTTGCAGGTATTTGAGGCATGCACGTGTGATTCTGTGTTTTGCTTTTTAGTGCTCCTTCAAATTAACAGCCAGAAGCTGAGTCATTTCAAATTATGTGCAAAGCAACAGTTTACAAAGGAATAGGAATTCTGTCCTCTCTCTTCCCAGGAGTTACATTTTGTGCCTTAATTGACAAAACACGCATCTTTTATAAAGTGTAGTTGCAAGGAGACAGTGCTTAATGCCTCACCTCATAGAAACGTCTCTCATTTGCAGTCATGTGGTGTATGAAATGAGCATGGGGGACATACATAGTGCTTTAGAAGATTTGAGTACCCCAATGACATGGGATCTTGCGCCAGATAGAAATGAGGGTCAGAATTTGTCATGCAGCAAATTAATCCACGAAAACTTCAGAGAGCTGATCTATATGCTAATGTAGTTTAAGAATGCAGTGCAAGCAACTGGAAGAGGATGAAGTATGGGGAGAGTGGGAGGAGTGGAGTGGTATAGGAGGGCATTTCCAACATCGCCTACTGCGTCCGGGAACTGTAGTTTCTACTGTTAGAAGCCCCATGGCAAAGGAGAAGTGAGAATATTATTAAAGAGAGGTCTTAAAAAATTGTGACACATGGGAAGACACTGTGGTGTATTACGCAGCATCTTTCATTTGGAAGAATCTTGATGCACATTAGGAATCTGATTTGGGGTAAAACTGCAATAAAACTGTATCAGAGCTTGTGCAGAGCAGTGCCATGGAACAGAGCCTTCAACCCGATTTCCTAAGATCAAGTGCAGAGTGAGGCTTAGGTGGTGTGCATCAACATAGCATGAAGTAGCCTTGCTTCTTGTTGCAGGTTACTCGATGCCATAGTGGTGCTGAGGAAGGCTGCAAAGGAAAGGAAGAAGAGACAGAAAAGAAACAGAAGTTAAAAATAATGAATAGCCACAGACCAGGAAATAGTAAGATAAGGAGGAAATAAAAGTGATTCAAAGAAAGGCTGGACACAGCCTTGGGTGACATGGTCTAGTGTGAGGCATGCCTGTCCATGTCAGAGGGGTTGGAACTAGATGATCTTAAGGTCCTTTCCAACCAAAACCATTCTATGATTAAGAAGGCAAAAAGTTGGAACAAATCATTCTTCCTTAGGTCTTTGAGCAGAGGTTCGTAAGATTTGCTAATATACAGGGTTTTTTTGTCCATATCTCAGTCATGGTTACATCTTCTACCTACAGTAGCAACACTAAAAGTTTACCTTTAAGGGCTGATTCAGTGCTCATAGAAATGGAAAGAATTCTTCCTGCCTGGACACACTCACTGATCAGTGATTGGCAGTGGAGTTACCGTATACTTGGGGGAGACGACACATTAAACCATGAGAAATTATGTAAATTGTTCTCCAGGGCTGACAGTCATGGCAGGAGATCATTTCCAACTTACATTAATTTGATTATAGCAAATGGCTAGTTTAGGCTGAGTGGAAAGGAGTAATTTAATCATATAAAATCATCTACATGCAATCACCTACATGGAATAGAGGAAAAAGTGAAAGTCCCCTGGCAGTGGCAGGGAGGAGGGGAGCAATGTTGGCAATATTATGTACACAGTGTAAAGTAGAGAATGTTAAAGAGTAGTTTTACAGTTGATGAGCATTTATCCAAAGTCAGATAATTTAAAAACAATTCATTCTTTTGGTGTTAAAACAGCAATGAGGGAGTACATACAAATATACAAAGGCAGTATGTGTTGTATGGGACTCTTATGAAATACAACTTGTAATGTATTGACTAGACCAATAAAAGATATCACAATATTTACTACGTCCACTTAAACAATTTAAGACAATCTTCATACAAATCATTTGGGTGTATCGAAGATGAACGGAAACCAGCCTGTCTGTTGCTGATACTTGCAGCAGTTAAAAAATATGCAGGCACAAGGACAACCTCTGCACTTGTGCTGCAAGCCTGTATTTCCCTTCAACACTGCAATGCTCTTTACTTTTTGATACATGGGGTTGAAAACAGAGGAGTGGAAGTAGAGTCCTTAGGAAAGATTCCCTTTTTAACACCTTCTCCAAAATAAAACCACTTTTCATTTTGGGGTGTGTGTGTTTTTGTTGCATTGCTTTCTTTGATTGTTTGGAAGGGTTGGGGGGGGGGGGAGGAAGATTTTTTTGTTGGTTTTTTTTTCCCTGTTCCCTCCTGGTACATGTGAAGGACAGAGTCTGCTGGTCCCACAGAGAAATAAGAAGTGACAGCTATGGAAAACTGGACAGCTCAGGTACATGGCAGTGAAGTCTGAATAGTGACAGCCTTTTACGTAAACTGCGTGAAACAGGGGCTTTGTTAGAAACCCTTTTGAAAAGTTCAATCTCATCATATATCTCCATTCAGGAAGATGAACAAAATTAATCTCATGTGCTGCAAACAGCTCAGTATATTATTGTGGTGCGGAACTCCCAGCCTTAAATCGAAGTGGCTCAGGACATATGCAGCTCTTAATGTGTTTTTGCTGTGTCTAGGATGTGCTATGCCCTAGAAAGAGACAGCTCACCTCGGGAGATGATGCTATCTATGTGGGAAAGACAGAGAAAAAAGACACAATACATGCACAATAATTCTTCCACTGCCCATGTCGACTTTCAGGAGTAATGTCGGAAGTGGGTTTGAGAAGGCAAAAACCCCATCAGCTGTAAGGAACAGGAGAGATGTTTCTCTGCATGGAGGTGGTGAAGACAAAACCTGCAGAGAAGAGACCTGAGGTAGTCACAGGAGAAGAGGCTGGCACAAAAGAGCAGGAGTTGAGTGTCTTTTTGGGAGGCCAACTGGCTGATGGGTGCAGTCTTTAGGGTTAGGGATATATAAAGTCAGTCCAAAGTACTGGCTGCTTACACAAAGTGAGAAACTTTTGTATATGGCCTGGACACATATGACAGAATAAAACCTGACAGACTTGAACGCCCACAGTCATGAGAATCCTGATAGCAGCACTGAGACAGGGGGAGAGAGTGGTGGTCACTGCAGTAGGACCACAGTAAATTTAGGGATTAGAGAGAGTCAGAAACCCAAAGGCAGGATGGTGAGTTTGGAATGTAAAAATAGAAGGAAATAGCACTCAGAGAAAATATGTAGAAGTGACGAGGGGCTAAACAGGCAGGTCTGTATGAACCCTGCTGTAGAAAGGGGAGGACTGGGGAGGAAAAACCTTTGGAGAAATATAAAAAGAAAGGTAGGAAGACAACTATACAAGGGGAGCATTGGGGAAAATAAGACTTTGAGGATGAAAGATGTTTTAGAGAGGCCAAGGAAGACGGATGTAGGTTGAAGGTCTTGCATACATCATTAAAAGCTTGCTGGAAAGAGAATTGCAGAGTGTGGTGTGGCTGCGCCTAATCCAGGATAGGTATGAATGACAACTTGCCATTGACAAGAAGTTAAAGTTCAGGAAATGCCTCCAAACCCTTTGTAAATTCAGCAAATACTTAACACAGAAAAAACCCAAAGTTGCCAAGCAGTGGTGCCAGACTAGCAAAAGTTTTTGCCTCCATGAGATGACAGGTAATTTCTGATCAAGTTAAATTGTTTTAAGTAACAAATCCTTTGAATTGTTCCTGACTTTGAGCATGAAGAAAATGTAAAGGACATCTTTATCAGTCTAGTGGCATTTGTTGGAAAACACAGCTCTGTGTTTAGCTAATGACTTAATTAGGAAAGCAGTAGTCAGCTGGCAGTGAATGGTGAGTCTTTATTTAACAGGGAAGCATGAAAATTAGCCATCCATCTGGTTTTTCCTGTTAATTACCTCTAAATATTAAAACTGAATACAGTCTTCAACCTGATTGGTAGTCTGAATGGTAACAGTGGAGATCAGATACTAAAAGAAGACATTAGTAGAAATTGTGATGCAGCTCCTGTATTTTACAGCTTTCACACCTGACTGAAACATTTCTACCTACCTACAACAGCTGCATCGAGGTCATGTTCACCATTTCTGGTCCTTCAGACATACTTCTGGATTTAAATGAGCATCAGTATAGATGACAGAATTAACTGAGCTGTTACTTTTCCATGAGAAACATGACTGCACACTGCATGCCAGCAGTGCGCATTTACTTTTCCCTTTCTGATCATTACTGTAGCCGGGCACCCTTGTAGCAGGGACCTTGACAAAGGGACAGCAAAATCTCCTCTCTTCCAGCAACAACTGCCTGTGTGTCCTGTCTTCCCTTGTGTAGTCACCTTGTTTGGGGAAATTGTGCACAATCCTTGTTCTTTATTTATCATTTCTATTGAGCTTGCTGAAAAGAAAAATAAAATCATTCTGCAGCAGTTCTCACGAATACTACTTTTTATTTTAATTCCCATCTATTTTTTTCTCAATAGCATATGTACTCCGGAGAACTGCTCTGGAAGTTTTATAGATAGGCAGGGTCAGGCCACTCTTCTCCAGTTTCAATCAACAGTTTGCAACTCCAACAAGTTGCAAAAAAAAAAAATCATAATGGATCTTTGTGCTTCCTCAATAGAAGATATTTTCAGTGCCTGAGATTTTTCCCCCCCTCTTTTTAGATGTTAATATAAGCTAGTATGGAAGCCAAAGGCAGCTGGAGGAGGCAGCTGCGACAATAGCTTCAGAAGGGCAGCTGGAGATCAACCTTCTAAACTCAGGCATGAAAACCTTGGAGTCCTTAAAGCAGAATCCCACTGCATGTGGGTAAGTAGTAAGTCCCATTTTTGTTACCTTCAGACTTGATTTACACTCAGCTTGCAGCTCTGCATCTTTCCAACTGAACGCTTTCTCTCACCAATAAGGATGTCATTTCTCAGCTCCATCTGCAGTTTATTACTCACGTGTTACTTACACTCCCTTGACTCTTGCTAAGAAAAATGACTGTCATCTTGTAAATTTTCAAAACATTTTCCAGAGATGGCTTCCAGTGCTGTTACAACAGTTTTTCTACCTCTAATATTTGTTTTGATGGATTTGGAGCTGCCATGCTACAGTTTGCTGTTACTGGATGTGAGGTTGATGTATGTGGTATTTTCTATTTGGTATATCAGTATATTCAAAAAGAGTTTGTCCAGAAAAATGGAGAAGGAAGAAAATTATGGTGAAGGTAAGCAAGTGGTATTTAAATGGAGTTTAGGAGTTGCTAATGGACAATAGCAGATTCTCAACTTTGATATTGCCTTTTCCCCAGCCTGATTTCCACAATATCTGAAAAAGGACATTTAACTTCCATAAGCACAGAAGACAGGATACAAGGAACTCTTTGTCACGTCTGTCTCTCAAGACAAGGGAAATAACTCTGTGAAGGACAACCAGAACACGAGATCCTGCTAGAGGACCTCATCAGGGGTCAAGCTGACAAGAATATCATTGCAAATAACAAGAGGCAGATGTGAAGACTGCTGTGTAAGAAATTATTTACTCTAATTTTTTTTCTGCTGCTCAAACAGAAAATAATTTGGGTTTAGATGATGTTTCTGAATTTCTAAATATTGATGGCCTGCAGAAAAGATATCCAGTGGTTTAAGTCAATGAGGTAAGATCAATCAATCCATGGGGTTGTGCATTGCAAGGTCCAGGTGAATTGTGGCACAAGTTAATAATACCATCCCAGAACTAACCAAGGCACAAGGTCTGAGCCCTGAAGAAGTATTGTTAGTGGTATCGAAAATATGACCAGTCAGATGTGCAGCTAGTCTCTGGTGTGACACTTGGTAGCTGCATCCTCTCAATTGCCAAACAAACTGCACAGGTGTCTGCCCAATACTTAGACCATAAATCCAGAATCTTACACAAAAAGAGCCACTTGAGTAATTCCTCTGGAGTACAAAATGGGATCCATTTTTAGCTGGAACGAACTGAACTTTGCTTTGTGTTTTGGGAGTTTATTCCTGAAGAATTCCTGGAAATGGTTGTTACTTTCCTTCTAGATGGCTGCTACAGTTTTCTCAGAATGCCATGGTTGAGATTTGTTGTTTAGCTGTCATGCCCATGAAATGTTTATTAATTTTTGAATACGTATGTATGGGGTTCAGTTTATATGCCTTTATATTTTTACAGTGCATGATAATTCAGACATTGATTCTTAAATGGAAAAAGTATAAACGTGAATATTGTTGTTTGCTTCGCAAATCACTGAGTACACAAAATGTCTTAAACACGAGTATCTAATAGTTTCTTTTTTTTGTTGTTTCATTGCTAAAAAATCCTTTCCTTTGTAGAATAAATTTATTTCAAACTTTTTACCATGAATAACACTGGAGGTAAAAAACAGCAGAATGAATTACAGGCTAAAGACAAGTCAAGCAAATAGGCAAACATGAAATCCCCTTTCATGAGGGAAATGATGACAGAATTAAATTATTTTGCTCATTCTTAAGGCCAGGAGTCATGTCAGCAGCATCATCTCCCAGTACTTTTAAGTATGATCTCGACACCTGATGAGCTTTCTGAAGGCCAGCTTGAAGTCTTCATTAAAGCTAGTGTACAGCAAAGGGTTGATAAGGGAGTTGACATATCCAAGCCAGGTCAAGAAGTCTGCTACTTCTGGAGAGACTGTGCAAATGTGGAGGCCCACAAGCAGCTCCTTGATGAAAAAGGGCAACCAGGACAAAATGAAAGCACCTAAAATCAACCCCAGAATGCGAGCAGCCTTTCGTTCCCGCGTTGTGGAGATCTGCTGCCGGTCACCAGCCAGGTCCAAGTCATTCTCAAAAGGAGGGATCCTCACAGATGCATTGATTTTATCAAATTCTGTGGTCGGGTCAGATGTGGAGAAGTCTGAGACGCAGAATGTCTGTGTGAGCTTGCAGCTGGCAAAGGAGTTTTGGCTGTCAGTGCTCCTGTTGCTGAGGTGGCGGCTTGAACCCCGCTTTTGGTAAAGGCTCTTTGCAGCATGATAAATCCTGTAGTACAGGATCAGGATCAAAGTCAAGGGGATGTAAAATGCCCCAAATGTGGAGTAAATAGTGTAGATGACATGATCATGCTTAATGCGACACTCGCTGGGGATACTGACAGTGTGGTGATTTCTCCAAAACAAAGGGGGCATTGATATGAAAATGGAGATAGTCCACACGATGACTATCATCAGCCCAGCCCTTTTTGCTGTTCTTTTCCTGGCATATTCGATAGCGTCTGTGATTGCCCAGTACCTGTCCAGAGCAATGACGCAGAGATGAAGGATTGAACACGTGCAACAGGTCATGTCAACGCTAAGCCAGATCTCACAGATGAAGTATCCCAAAGTCCATTTATCTATCATTATGTAAGTGATGCTCAAGGGCATGACAAGAACAGCAACGAGGAGATCAGTCACAGCTAGTGAACATATTAAATAATTTGCCGGCTGGTGAAGCTTCTTGGTTGTGGAGATTGCCGCAATTACGGCAGAATTCAGCAGCATAGTCAAGGTTGTGATTGTGGCCAAGGTCAGGGTAACAAGCATCTTTTCAGTTACTGTTTTTGGCTTCGCAGCCACGTTGGCATCAGTGGTGCAATTTGTGAAATTCATTGTCCCCTCCAGGATGCACAGTGAAAGAAGTTGCTGCTTCAGGTAATGAAGAGTTTCAGGTTCAGAAGTGACCCATTTGGAAGAGGGACAGAGATGCTTCATAGACAGTTTTTTTAATTATTATTTTATAATCCCATATTCAACAGAGCAGCAAAAAGCTTCCAAGTTTTCTCCTGTTCATTGTTTTCCTAAGAAGATAAAAACACATCTGTTAGGGAACCTAGAAAACCCCCACCTTTTGTCAGAATGTCATAAGCTTTTAATATTACCACTTCAAATACAAATTTTGGCCTGTTTTCTTCTCTGCTGCCTTTTCTCCTCTTTTTTTCTCTGCAATTCATAGTCCATTTATTTTTCTTCTCCAAAGGGCACTTTAGGCCGGATTTCCTACTGGTGTGGTTATTTCTCCTTTGGTTTTGGAGATCTCCCTTGAAGTGGGAGGTTGGACTAAGTGACCTTCAGAGATCCCTTCTAACAGTCATTTCTATGATCTCTGTGAATTACTGATGCTAGGAGCTACTCCTTTTCCTTCTTGTTAAATAGGCTCCAGCAGATGAAGAGCTGAGGAAACATGCCTTTTCATTTTAATTGCTATACGAGAGGGCTCAATTACTTCCATATATCATCTCTGGAAAAAAGAAATGGCAGTAATCTCAGTGAAGGCATGCCAGCATTTCATAGTTTTCTATTCTGCTTTTTCATATCCCTGTCTAGATTAACATCTTGGAAACAGTACTTAAAAATTACTCAGGTTACCTTTAACATGCAGCTTTCAAACAATGTTTAAAGCTTTATGGCAAACGTTTAGTTTTACACAGCACATCAGTGTTGCTAGGAGCTTATATAGCTTTGTCTAATTATTCCTGACATTTCACATTTCCCACTGCGTGTGTCTGTAGAGGAGGCAGACAAAAAGCTTTTGCTTTTGCTTTGAGATTTCTACCAAACTGTGCTCCCTGTCAGGCAGTCCAGTATAATGCAAGGTACAAAAAGAAAAAAAAATTAAAAGAAGGTTTAATTTTGTGTCTGGAATTCATCTGTCTTTTCCATACATCCCAGATGCTGACTTAAGCCATAGATAGCAGTCTGTAAGATGCCACTTGGGATACCGTCTGGGGCCTCGTTTACTCATTTGTAATTTATTTTGGCACAAAGGATGTAGAAAGCGGAAAGCCTGAATCCTTTTCCATTAAAATAAACAGAACAATTCCTTCCCCTGGCTTCACTTTTTGGAGAGTAAGGAGTCCTAGAGGACTCCTTACTCTTGTAAGGAGTTGTACAGGCTTGTACTCTTTTAAGGAGTTGTACTCTTGTAAGGAGTTGTAACTCTAGTTGTACAGGCTCCCTCAACAGGCAGGGGAATGAGATAGCAGCTGCCAGAAACACTTGTCCCCTCTCAAGTCTTTCAGGCAGATGGTGTGAATCACATCCTGGAAGTACTGATCTTTCTCTATTTTGACTACAAGTGGCTCCTCTACAGTAGAATTTAGAATACATGCCTGATTTTTAGATGGCTAAATTTGAGAGGTAAAACCCATTCTCACTGACACCAGCGGGACTTGGATTAGGCTCTGGTGAGAGTTTGCACATGCAAGCTAATGAAGAATTTAAAATTTGAATGAAGAGTTATGATCTTAAAGCTAGTCAGCTGCTTAGCTCTGGGTACATACGCTCTTATTCAGCAATTGGAGTGCCATCTCCTGAATGAGATGAATAGGGAACAACCAAAATAGAAACTTCAGAAAAAACCTGTGTTTTGTGGATAGACCCAAGGAAAGCAGATCTGTATTGTTGTAGATTCTGGGTTAGCAAAACATGAGTTTTAAATTCTACCTGAGGCACAGCAGAAGCCTCCCCCCCCAGCTGACTGCACTCTTCAGACACTGCTTTGAAGTATGAATAGCCTTGGAGAAAATATCAGGCCTGTTTATTAAGAATAGGCTGGACAAGCCAGATGGAAATTCATCCATCAGTCTTCAGGTTGTTATTGCATTGGAAATGCCAATTTGGTTGCTTAAGCCCAAAGCCAAAACTTCAGTTCAAATCTTCTTCACAAATTGTTCATGGGAGTCCTCTCTCTGCCAAGCCACATCTTGGTTTTATTAGTTTGCACCCTTACTATGTCTGATTCTTTGACCAGAGGATAAAGCAAAGAGGTTTTCTCTGGAACACAGACCAGAAGCAATTGCAATTTATATGCTTTCCTTAGCAAGTGCCACCTGGTCCACAAGCATGCTGAAAGGTACCATAAGATACCATGGGATTCATGTGTCCTCCACAACCACTATTGATCTGGTCTATAAACAGGAGAGTTCTTGCCGCTTCTTGATGTAAGCAAGATTTTTTTCTGCCTGTCCTTCACTTCTCTGGAAGCCCTGAAGTTTCACGGCCCAGGTATTTTTCCCCCACAATATCCTCTGCTGAGCACTGCCTGTACGCATCTTTAATCCATAGGAACTGAATCATTGTGGTTCTCTCCCCAGGTAGCCTTTCACACCGATGCAGCCTCAGGGAAATCCTTACTGAGCTCTACCCACTCTCTGCACCACAAGATTATTCTGAAAAAGAAACTCTCCCTTTTCTTAATGAACTTGTCTTTAATAAACCCCATCACACTTTATCACACCCAAGCACCAGGTTTCCAGTAGGACAAAGGATACTGGTGATCACACAGGTGAGTCTGTTCACTGCTTAGCAGGGCCAACATTTATTTCCTTGGAAAAATCACTGCAATAATTGAAGATGAGAAAAATAAAAACAGAGCATCATCCCTGCAGAACACCAGCCTGTGGGTACCTTAGACCAGGCAAACCCATTCTTCATGTTGAAACCCATCACTAAGGAGCTATTTCAGTTTTAATTCCCATGTCCCCTATAGGAAATGAGCCCTTAGCAATTCAGACAATATAAATACCACATAAAAGAACTGTATTAAACAAACATTATTAAGGAAGTATATTTAAATGATGACAAGTCTGGAGATACTGGGCTGAAGGCTTCCTCTGTGGCTTAAGTCTGGTCCTCCTGTCTTCCTTACTCACATTATGAGGACACGCACTGGCATTATAACATTAATTAGTAACATTAACTGTAGTCACTGTGTTTCTTTTCTCCTGCTATTTCCCCCTGCTGCTCCCTTTTCCAAGCCACCCTTGTTTCTATATGATCTAATCCCAAATCCTGCCTCCCAGAGCATACGCAGTCCCTTAGCGCTCGCTTTTTTTGCCTTCCGGCTCACCTCCTGTGCTGGAGCAGTCTGAGGCTCCCCTAACCTGCTACTGCCATCATCTCAGAAGTTATCTCCAATGGCTTGGCCAGGGCTCTTGCTGTCGTGGTTTAAGCTTAGTCACCCACAGTGCCTGTGCCCTGGCCTGTCACTCACTGTCCTTGGCTGTCCAGCTTTTGTCTCTGCCTTTGAATTAGATGGCACCCATATGGAGTGTTTTAGCCTGGAAAACAGATGCAGTTTTAAAAGGGGAAGTGATTTATTAGAAGATGCTAGTGCTTGACCTTGCTTATTAATACAGGGCAGGATTTAATCATTATCATTAATCTTCAAAACTGCAGGTGTGTTTGTGATCATGTATTTTGTAGACTTTATATTTTAATTATTTGTTTACTGTCTTTGGTGGTAGCTGGCAGCCCCAGAGCGGAGCCAAGGACCATGTAGTTCAAAACTTCACAAAAGAAGCCAGGCTGTGATTCAGGAAGGCAAGGCCTGCTGGGATAAACCCAGTGTAAGGGGTTCCCATCACTTTGTTTAGCTTGGGGAACTGACGTTGCT
The DNA here is from genome assembly GCA_009867235.2 of Psittacus erithacus. NCBI lineage: Eukaryota > Metazoa > Chordata > Aves > Psittaciformes > Psittacidae > Psittacus > Psittacus erithacus. The sequence continues at coordinate 53,830 of WYDI02019789.1, read as the reverse complement.
TCGTACACTTTGCACTCATTTTCTGGTCTGTCCAGGGCACCTCCATAATTTGCTTCTCATCTGGGGCTGCATGAAAGGTAGGGTTAGTGTGACAGGTGCCCATCCTGGGACACTGGGGAAGGGGCACAGGGACTTTGAGATTTGGTCCCGTGAAAACATGGTATTGAAAAATTTATAGTCTAAGTGTTAGGTCATTTATGATAAACATATGTAGAGAGACTAGCTATAAAGGATCCAAGGAAAAAGCCATGTATGTTAACAAGGAGAATTTTACTATCTCTAGCCAATGATAGCTGGTTTCCAGTATCTCTGTCACTTGAGTATATTGCTATATATAGTACTACAATCACTATAGTAATTGATTGTGGTTTTATAAGCGACTTCTTGAAAGGGACATTAATAACATAGTTATCTCATTTAAAGTATTCTGACTAAAAGCACTTCCATGTTTATGTTTTGCAGCTGTACCCCTTTAGGCTGTCAGTCATTTCATACAGAGTGCATTTTACACACACTTGGTGGGAAAAACTCATGTGGGTTCCTCCAAATGGGAATCAATCACATTTCATATTAGCAGATGATCAGTAATGGCATTGAGTGCTGTCTGGAAGAGGAAAGAGGGGAGAGGATGATTAATTATTCCTTAAAAGCAACTAGACAGCTTTAAGCTGTGAGAAGGCAATGTCCATGCCTGCTCCTGCCAGAAAATATCTCCACCTTCTTAGCAGAAGACCACTGTGTAGCAGAATATTCTGAACTGATAGACTGACTTCCACTCCTTGGCCACTGAACTTTTCACCATTTCAAAGTATGGAATAAAATCACTTGAAGAGAACAAAGGGAACAAGCATTGTACATGTGTTTGAGCAGAGCAGGTTAGTTCCCTTATATCCACGGATTTAGATTTCCTCTAAGCAGTTATGGCATTGTGCAAATGAGATATCTTTGTACCCTTGACAGCAATAAACTGATCTGACTTTGTTAAACTCTGAACTGGTCTTAGTGCTTTTCACTTTCAGCATTTCCATGATCATAGCTGTGAAGGGCAAGAATCTGTGTGATGCTTTGTGAGACAGATGGTTAGCTTATGGAAAATATGACTTAGCACATTTATGATAATATTAATATTTCAAACTATGGAAAGAAGCTAAACTTGCAACACTTTTCCTTGTTATCTCAAAGAGGTTGTTTCTTCCAAGTTCATATACAAAGCGCTGAAATTAAAGTCTTTCACTTCAAATTTAGTTTGCAAGATATTGCAACTTTCTAGACCATCCTGCTCTTGTAAAGTCGGTCCATCTGCTTGGACTTAATGGCTTCCTGACAGCCAACTTGTAGAGCTGAGTTTAACTGAAGAGTATAGGTTTCCAAATACTTGGTATTGTATTCTGGCATGCTGGTGTTGCTTCGGGCTTCTGAGCATCTCAGTGCTGCAGGGGCCATGTTATGGCAGCAGTCTCAATTGGCTGCAATTTATACAGGCAATGATGCTGTCTGAAACATGTCATATTGGGAAAAGCGGTACCCAGAAGCTGAGAAAGTGGAGATGGTCAGAATCACACTAATATGTGGTAGGATTGTCAGCAAAATAAAATCTTGCTGTCACCAGGCAGCTCATATTCACAATCACAGAATGAGATTTTGATGCCAGCTATGTTGTAGGCAAAATGAAGGCAAACTATCAGAAGGTGGGTTGAGGTTGCCTTACAACAGCATAAATTGGAGTAGAGCAATAAATGAAATGGCTATTTTTGTGTTAGATCTGAAATTTCACAAGACCCTGTCTTTGAGAAATTCCTAGCTGCATGATGGGGCTCAGATTTAGGAATGTGACCTTTTTCTACACAGACTGAATGAGGCCAAAAATGAATTTTACTATGAAGTCTGTATGAACTGAGCTATGAATTTGATCTTCAAGTTAGATTTCCCCTGTGCACACCAGTGAACTGAGCAGCATGATGAAGAGACAGAGGAACTCAGCACTAAGCAAGGCATGTGGAAGCATAGCAGTTTATGTATTTGTTTGTGTATCTGTGGACATCCAACTAACACTAATACATGTACTCACCCTGACACAAATAGCCAGAGCACAGTACGCTGTAATCAAGGATATAATGGCCTGCAGCCATTGTATGTGTCTAATGAGTACTGCTAGGGCTGCAGGGAGACCCTTGCTTGGTCCTGGCTGGAGAATGGGCTGAGTGAATAGCACAGAGGATACTGCTGGGCATGATGGGAGAAATCACTGGATGTGACAGATACCAACTCAGGCACCTAACAAGTCACAGATGGCGTCTCAAGGGATGGCTGGATTTTGCAGGTGATTGAGATGGGAGTTATGTGAGAAATGGCCAAAGTTCACAGGTAAGTGGAAGGGGAGTGCTGGAGACATTTTGGAAGCACAGGCTTGCAAGACCCACAGCACCTCGGACATCACATCAATAATTGCATGTAAAACTCAGCCTGCCAACATAACCATACAGAAATAGCAGATTTGGATATGGACGTTGCACAACTGAGACTGACTGGGAGGAGGTAATTTGGGCAGGGTTGTCCATCTGGGAGGAGACTGGGATGGAGAAAGGATGGGTCAAGGCTTGTGAAAAGAAGGGATGAGAAGTGGAAGAAGGGTTAACAAATATAAAACGGATTTGCATTGCTCACCCACAGCTGAAATCACACAATAACCTAACCTCTTGTTCAGACCAAAGCACATGAGTCAAACCTACCACCATGGTTGGGAGACCTGAGGGGACAGGTGCTTCCTCCCATGGTAGACCTGGCATGGGGACTCACGGAACAGAGGGCTTCAGCACCCTGGTGCTGTTGTGTCAATGCCTGCACCAGAGCTGATGGCTTTGGTAGCTATCCATCACCTCCTCGGGTCAGAGGTGTGACCATGTCCTCTTGCCTGTGCTGGGGCAAAAACAAGTGCTCATGTAGGCCAGCTTCGTGTGTGTGCACTGACTCCAGTGGCTCTGCATACTATCCATTGAAAACTAAATGCTGTCTGTGGGGTTTCTGAAACAGCAAGCTGCAGAGAGGTGCTTTAGCACTGTTACTACTGCCCCTGGATCTGCTGTTTTGTTGCTTTTTTGCTGAAGAGCTTAGGACGACTCTCAGCATGACCATAACGCTTTAACTCTCATCACTGGAAAGCTTATCTCCCCATGCTTGTCAGTGTGGCTTAATGTCTTTTCCCAGGGGACACTGCCAGCTTGAAGGATTTCCTTCTCAATTAGAAGCTTAGGGTAAAGCTGATGGGAAAGGGGAAGTGCTGCTTCCCAAAAAAGCCATGGTGCTTTCATCAATACCTTCTCTCTGGAGAGGCAAGAGAGGCTTTGGCTCAAGGGGAGGTTAGGGCTAAGACTCGTTTCCCTCAGTATGCCCCAGCTCCCAGCCTTTACATCCTCAAAATGGGAGAAATTTGTTTATTCATTGATGAAATTCCTGGCTGCACTCTTCTCTAACAGAATTTATGGAGAAATGCAGTTTGCTACAGGTATGCAGCTTCCTACGGATTCTTCCCATCCACTTCTGTCATGTAGGCAATACTAAATATAATTATATTTGAAAACAATTATACTATAACCTGAAATTCCAGTTATAAGAAACTGTACACTGTTAGTTGAACATTTTAGGGTGGGCTTATTGATTTATTTTCAACTGGTAAGGCACCTTCTTAAACCAAATCGATGTACCCCATTTTACAATCATTTAAGAATCTCCAGGATCTCTTTTGCTGCGGTACAACTAACTTATTTGAAAGTGCACCTTTTTGCCTAACTACTGCAAACCAAAGCCTGAATCAATCTGACCTGGAGACAATGGAAGACCATACAAGCTGGCAGTTTTGCAAAGCTATTTTTAAAGAAATCCATCCAGGACCACACTTCAGAGGTAAGCTTTTCTGGTGTAGATCTTGGCACATCCAAATGAGAAACAGTAATTAGTGATGCCCTTCAAACCATGCTTCCTCCCACAAGCAGTGGTACAATTATCACTCACAGATGATTGCTCATTTTTATCTACTTTCAATAAAAAAAAATAGTAAATCTTAGGCAGTGAAAGCTCATAAGATGCTGCTGAGCCACGATCTGATACAAACTGGGACTCAATGCAGATTTTATTCCATCCTTAGTCAGACATAAATAAAATTCTCTGGGATGGTAAAATACCCAGATTTCTCATAAACAAGTAGAGTAGCTGCCTACTCTAGTTGTAATAATTTGTAATACATAAGCCTTTAAATTTATAATAATTTGCTTTAAAGAGACTATCAAATGAAAAAAATGAACAACTTTAAAACACATCATCACTTCTTGTAACACTTTAGACTCTTAGCACTGTACATTTAAAAAGTCCTTTTTGTTTTATACTACACAAAATACCCAGGAAATATTCTGATCATTCCTTGTAGTTGTCCTGGGTTCAGCAGCAGCAGTCATTTTTCTCCTTCTTAGTAGCTGATGCAGTGCTGTGTTTTTGATTTTTTGGT
>WYDI02019789.1:10696-49232 GCA_009867235.2 Psittacus erithacus | reverse complement strand
CCATCCCTCCGGGAGCCGAGGGAGGAGGTGGGGGGGGCAGTGAGTGGGCTGTGTGGCAGGCCTAAACCACGACAGTAGTTCACTTCAGTTTCCTCCTTTCATGCCTACATTAAATCCTGAGATGTTTAACCTATAAACACCAGAGTCTGTATTTTCCCCTACCATGGAGACAAGAGATATGGGTAGATGGATATTGCAACATTTTGAGGGCAGAATTTATAGTAACCAATTGTACAACCTTACACTGTCACAACATGTAAGTGCTGCCTTTCCAAATTGTGGCAGGAAGACCTTCTCCCTGTGACTTCTCTTTCTCCAGAAATGAGTTATGGAGATAGAAACCTTCTTCCACCATTAATCTGTGCATGACAGTGTAGGAAAGAAAAAGATTCTCATTTGTTTTGCAGACTGCATTCGTTTAAGCGCCAAAATGAGCTAGCCTGGGTACCAGAAACATCGTGCTACGTTAGCATGTAGTGCTGAGTGGGTTAATTTGCCCAGCCAAGAAACGGTAAATTCTCAGCCATGGAGCTCTGGTCCCTGCAGCTGGACAGCCTTGTTATGTGAGTTAACCTGATTAAAGCTAGCTGACATGCTCTTCCCTCATCTGTGTGACATCTATGTTAACAGAGGCAGCCAAGCTTGTTGGATTGCCCCACAGCACCTATGACTGCTCCAGAGCTGTATTTATCAGTGGATCTTGTCTCAGTGCAAAGAAGGGGCTCTTGATCCCTGGTGGTTTCCTAATTCAGTAGACAGGCAGACCTAGGAAACATGTAACCTACACACTTAACCTCTCATCTGCGAAGAAAAATATGGTCTGTACACGTTGCTGACCCTTGCAAGCTTCATGTTTAACAGTTACTTTTAAATAGAGGGGTTCTCTGGTTAATTTTATTTCTTTTAGAAAACTTGTGATTAAGACTGCCTTACTTCAACCTCATATTTCTAAATGTTTTTCACCACTAAGGAAAACCTTTCCCCTGTATTTACCTGTTTTATCAATCTTCGTACATGCATCTTTAGAAGATGCACATTCCCTCTCCTATGTTTTTAACTACTTTTTTAAAGCTTTTTATTTTTTCAGCTTGTGTTGTTTCATAGGGTTGACTATGGCAGTGATCCCTGCTATGGATTTTTAAAGATGACAAACACAAAACCTGCTTCAGGGAAAACATTTAAGCTTCAAAGATCTGGTGGCAGACCCAAATCTCTTGTTGTGGAACAGGTGACTGTCCCAAGGGAAGACATTTGCCTGCACGTTTTGTGCTACTGGTTTTGCTCTGTGCTACCCTTTTGTTTTACTGAATGGTTTAGCAAGGTGCACTCGCAGGCACAAGACAAAAGAGCACAGATGCTGAGTATTGGTGGATCTGTGGGGCCCTCCATAATCCTTCTTCCCACTGCTCAAACTTCCATTCATACTATTTATTCATTGACTGTATGACTCAGACCTGCAATAAGATAAAATACAGGTGGGAGGACAGCTTGGATAATGAGATACAGTATCAGACACAGGCAGCTAAGCTCTGAGAACCCAATCCCTCCATGTAATTCATAAGGGGGAGGGCAGCAGAGTGTGCCATTTTCAGCACTTATAGCCCTCCTTAGAGGAACAATGTTTGGGATGATGCTTGACTGATGGGTGGCTCAGGGACAGATATTAGTGAAGCTGGTTAGTAAGGTTTAACTGTAAACTGAAGCCCCTCAATGTTTGCTCTTGCAGTGGCATGTGAATGGTCCTGAGCAGGTAAGTCTATACCTGGTGCAGCCACATCGCTCAGTTAGCCAGGCAGCAGCTAAGATGCAGATCTACCTGTAACAAGTCCCAGCAGCATTTTCCCAAAGCAAAATAAACTACAGCCACATTTGCCTTCCAAAAAAGTAGCTGGCAATTCTAACTACAGAGGCCATCCTATCATGAGACTGGAAGACCGGCACTGAAGAGATACACATTTCTTAGCTGGAAATGGCATAGACAGCATCTTGGTGTTTGAAGGAAATAAAGAATGACACAACAAGGTGCTGGAGGACTTGGAAGGAGAGGAGTTTGCTCTATTGTGAAAAAAATTCTCTTGCTTCAAAAAATAGATCCAAGGACAAATGTTTCAGTGCCCCCTTGGTCACTGAGCAGTTTAATCTCTCTAAGTAAGAACTCTTTGTTTCCATTTTTTAATGGAATTATGAAAAGAAAATCCGTTATTCAAAACTCACTTTGATTAGGGCGCACTCTTTTTTAAAATTTACTCATTTTTAACTCTTGACTTCCCCAGAGGTTGCAGTTATGCGGAGAATGGAAGAACTGTCCAGAGCTTCAGGAATGGGAAATTTAAAATAATATGAGCTATTTTGAAGGCTAGCATTCTTTAAACTAATACAATGTTTTGTTTGTTTTGTTACTAGAAACAAAACTCTCTCATTGTAACTCCTCCCATGGTCCTTTGGAACAGAAATCACACTGAACTTGTAAATTTGTAGTAAATACTAAAGATTATTTTGCCGGAGAAAGAGTCCTATGTAGGAGAAGTTTTTTTTTTAATCCTTTATTATAAAGAAATCTGTTTCATTTGCCAACTACTAAGCACCTCACTGGAACATCTTAAAAATTCCCCTGGAGAATAAAAGGACTACGTCTAATACCTTAGAAAAAGTTGCTGAAGAAACAGTTGGGTTTTCTCCCCAGTTGAAAATCGTTTTTATACTCTTTGAGTTGAAGCCTAACCCTTCACATACTGCACACAGGCAGTGCAGGAGGCATGGTCCAATTTCTCACTTATTAATGCCTCAGGGGGCGGAATGCAGTTTGTGAGTGGGAGGCTGTGTAAAGACAATGGGATTGATTTGTCCTGCAGCCCGATGCCTGACTGCTGAGTTAGCACTAGAAATTCAGCAGTACTGTAACCTGCCGATGAACTGGGCCTATCTCTAGGCACATGACTGAAATCCTGTTTTATTGTTTTATGGCCTAAAGGGAACCTAAATATGTTTCTAAGAGTGGAACTTGCAGAGCATACTCATTCCCTATGGTGAATAGTTATTGCCCAGCCACCCTTCCTGTGTCACCTGTGGCTTTAAAGACCTTTGTTGTCATCAGTCAGACCCTCAATATTCTCTTGCCTACCCAAAGAGTCTAAGACTGTGCACTCATATTGATGACCAGTGCTATTGATCCTCATACAGAGAAAAAAGCTCATTACACAGATGCTACATTATTAAAGATGCTTAGGTCACTTGGATCCCTCCAGAAAGAAACCCTGGTTCATAAAATCCCTAATTCTCACAGAAAGACAGTGGAACATTAGCTCTCGGGTGCATAAATCCTTTCAGAATATGAGTATGAAACTTCTAAATTAGCTACTTCAGGTTTTCTTTCTGAGGAGTGTTTTCAGGCTTGGAGCCCTGCAGTGTAACACAGCATGAGTGTCAGGGTCAGAAAACTACTGGCAAGAACCTATTACACTGTGGTCTGTTATGGTTTGTTGTTTTGCATTTAAATCACTAACTAGAAAAGGAAGCATCTGCTTTTCAAGGTCTCCCAAATGTGTTGAGAAAAACTGAGAAAAATCTCCACTGAATTCTCACCTGCAAATGCATTTTCCATCTCAATTTCTCATCTTGCTGCTTAGAGACATGTCAAAGACACACAGATATTTACTGATGAATATCACTGATTTAGCTCAGGGGAAATGGTGCTATTTGTATTTATATGGAGACTATCACTTTATACAAGCTAAATATCACTGTACATGCATTGTTTTTCAAATCAATATTTGTTTCTTGCTGCTGTTCTGTGTCAGGAGACGGATGTCAATGGGGTTTATTTAATCTCCACACGACTTGGCTCTTACACGACTGCTCTGCGATTCATAAAGGCCCCAGATGAACAAATTTGACAGACTAAGACTTCAATAGTCCTTGAAGCTTGATCTGAGATCCTTTGAAATCAATGTAAATATTTCCACTGTGAGAAAAAGATTTCAGATAAAGCGTTAGTGAATATATGCACAATTTTTTGCTGATAAAACAGATGACTCACACAATGGCTCCAGACTTGCTTTGAAAGGAAGATTTTGTGTGACTGAACAAATTGTTTCATTGTAGAGGAAGGTGCTGCGGGTCCTTACTCATGTTGAAAAATGTTTCATTTTGGTGAAAAGCACTGGGCTGGTGACATGAGTCTGCTGCTGGGAACTGCAAGCGTGGGATTTCCATCTGGCCACTGTGTCTGCTGCAGGCGCAGGAGAAATGAATTACTGACAGCCCACATGGTGTACGACACCCTAAAGGTCAAGGACAGACTCCTGTTTAGAATGAGAAAACACTTCTTGCACAAGACCTGGGTGAAAATCCCACTTACGAAAAGACATTCAGATATTAGACTGGCTAAACTCTGACCTCCCTGGTTTCCTAATGCACCCTGAGTTTGCCACATGGGAAGAAGGTCCAAGGATGCTGCAGTACATTTATGGTAGTGTGAGTTTGTGCAAATGCTCGTGGGGCTTGGGTACTGAGCCCTGACTTGAACAAAAATCTCAAGCTAAACTTGGTCAATAGCTCCTGAAAAATCACATATAAAAGAGAAATACCGCTTTTATTTCTGGAACTTTGCTGTTGGTATTGGAAGTCATGGAAACCGCCAGATCAATGCCAAATACTCACTGAGCTGACAGCATATGCAGACAAGTTTTGGCTATCCGTGTAATCCAGCCACTGTTGCGACATTGCAGCTACATTCTTCAGGGCCTTAGGAATAACTAGTTCTAGCGGTAGCTTTCGTATGAAGACATACTTTTTCTTGAAACCCTTACTATACACACAACCTAAGCTAAAATGTTTAATTTTGTCCATTGGCTGGGATAACTAAACCATATCTCTTCTTTTGGAGACTTTTAGTTGCACCTAAGCTCCCATAACTGACACTGTAACTACATGTCTAGAGCAATTACAATGTAAATACAAGATAAGCAAAATATATAATTATGAAAATAATTTAATATCAAGCATTTCAGACATGTCATTATATGAATTAGTGGCAAGTAGCTGTCAAAACCCATAAGCACAATATAATTAACCTACAAATACAACATAAATACAGAGTAATTACAGAAGTTCTTCCACCAGAAAGATTGAGCTGTCTTCTAACTGGTGTAATAAAACATGACGAATCAAACTGTGCTGGAAGTAATGTATATTAATACAACAGGAGTTGGTGTGGATGTAGGAGAAAGGACAGTATTTGGCTCTAATTCTCAGCAGAATGCTACTGGAAGTCATGTTTTTCAGCTATATACTGTTTATACCATATTTCTACTTTCCCTTTTTGTAGTAGATTGGTTATACTTGATAGAAAAGACTATGGTCCACACTAATAATATCCTATGATGACTAGAACATCATATCCTTTTTTTAACCAGAAAAATGCTTATGTGACCATTTGGCCTGCCCTTGGTTGTGTTTTACTGCAGCAGCTAATACTCACAACAAATAAAAGGTATTAATATTGTGCTAACAAAGAAAGGGTCACTAAACACCACCATCAAATCAACCAGTACCCACCCTACTCCCCGCTCCCTCCAAGTGCCTGTCTCTGTGGTAGAAGACTGATTTTAAAGTCATGTTGCATTTCACACCTACTGTGTGCATTTGAAATATATTTTTCTCATTAATAACAATATTAATTTCTGGAATAAATCAGAGTACTTTAATCATCAGCACAAACAAAACCTTAATTTACCCTGCCTCAGAAATAAAAGAAGATGATGAGAGGGTAGAAGATGGAGAGTGTCTGTCTCTTACTTTTACAGACATCTACTTCAAGAAGCTTGGGTAGATATAGGCTTGGGTAGAAATTACCATGAGATCAGAGATGAATACAGCAAAGCAAAATGTTTTAGAATTCATCATTTCTATAAAATTCAAACAGCATACATTCTCTAACTCATACAAGGACTAAAAATGTGTGTAGATACATTTTGTACATACACGATTACCCTGAAATTCTATAACTAGTATGCTATCCTTAAAACTTACTGAAAGTCTGAGGACCTGAAGATCCTCAACAATTTGAGGATTTGATTTCTAATCATGAACACCACAAGTGTGCTGACTCACCTGCCCCTGAGATGACAAAATGAAAGGAGCCGACATTTCATAACCCCTGTTCACACCAGCAAGGGCTGTTCGTAAGCCCTCAGTGCTTACGTGGCATTTGAGACTTCCTTGTCCCATGTGGGAAAACTTGCTATCTCCCTTTCTGGATCCCATCAGATTTGCAGCTGATACCCATCCCAGCATTGCTTGCAGTGAGACATTATTGGCAGCATCCACCCAGCTAACAATACTAATCCTTTTTGGATGGGCTGCCAGGCCTGACACCCCTCCTGCTCCATTAAATGTGGATGTTGCTCACTAGGCAACACTTCTCTATCTTCAAAGCAAACACATACCAATCTCAGTGACATTAACTAGACAGAGAGTTCATTTCTGAATGGGATGGTCCTGAAAAGCTACCTACTGAGTGATTTTTTGTCAAAACTTGCGCAAAGTAAATACTCTTTCTTCACATAGTGAAGTATCTAGGACATTGTAGCAACATAACAGAACTTGGAATGAGGAAAGGAACTGCTGTGATTCTGTGCCACCACTACCTGAGTTTATTTCTAGGCTGACATGGTGCCACTCATGATGAGGAATTCAGAAATCACCAAAACAGAACAGATACAAAAGAATGGCTTAGGAAATAAACAGTATTTGTCCTCTAGCAGAAATCCTTTCTGATGACAGTTTTAACTGCAGGGACAGAAGAACTGGATCCCCAAGATGTATATGTGAGTTTATTTCCCAAATTAATAATCAGACAGTAGTGCAAAGTAAGAGAAACTTTTGCAGGAAATACAGGGCCTACTAGCCAAAAGGTGATTTTCCCTCATACCTGTTTACCTGCCTCTGCCACCTTTACAACTGGGTGTTCTCCATTTGGTGCCTTCAAAGAGAAGGCTGAAGATGGCTTGGGCTAGGCATGCTTCCTGGTAGCTGATAAAGAACATGCATGTCTATGAGTCTGGGCATAAACATCTTCAGGCTAGGGTAACAGATGGGTCTTGCAGGGTCCAGCACTCTAATGTAATTTCTTAGGATGTTCAAACCACCACTAAGTTGCATATGCAGGTTGCATATGCATATGGAGGTGGTAGAGAAAAATGTCTTTTGGTGCCTATTAATGAGCAGAAGCACTTCTCAACACAACACCACTGAGGTGAATGGCTGCTCTGAGGTTCCTGACTGAGTGTAAACCAGTATCAATGTTTCTTTTTATATATGGACAAGCTAAGGTGCAGAGAGGTGAAGTGTCTTCTCCAGTCACCCAAAAAGCTTGGGGAACAGATGGGGTTGAAGGCTACATTTTCTTTGCCCATTGCTCTACCTGCTCTTGTACATCATGTACACCCAGGAAGTCTGGACAGTGAGGGCTACAGCACCAAGTATGCGATGCACAATTTTGATCTGAATATTAAAACCACTCAAAAGACTCAGGATGGAGCAAGTTTTATTGAATAGTTCCTACCATCACTATTTGGTGGGAATCCCCCTACCAACTGTTAGCAACCTCTTTTTTAAGCTTCTAGTCTGAAATTGTTGCCTAGACTCCTTCTGTAGTCAAAGACAAGACAGAAATATCTCTGGAGGGCAATTTATTCTTCCTGGTTAACCATCCTTTCAGGATTAGCTGATCCACCCGCCTGAGCTGCCTATTCCTCTCTATTGCTTGCAGGTACACAGATGAGCATTTCAAACAAGACTCTTAATTTTAAGATGGCAGACGGGTGATGAGATGAATTCCAGTTTCTTGATGTGACCAGAGAAGGTTTGGTCTGCCTGACAAAACGGTTGGTGAATCCCACACTATGGCAAAGCACGAGCATCGCACTTCAGTCGTGTGGGGTGACACATCAGTGAAATCATAGCAAGCCAGCACTCGCAGATACTCATACTTGCTTTCTGGTTAGCTCATTACCTTTACAGTCAGACTTATTTCTTCTTAACCTCTTGGAACTTGCTACTGCACCTCCTGAAATGAATTGCTATCTTTTCTTTCCACATTTCTGTATTCACTCTGTCCCTTTTCATGGTTAGGTCGCAGAGGGAACAACAAATAGTTTTGAATTAGGCCTGTCATTTAAGACTAGCTACAGGACATGCTCTCATGACAATGACTGTAAATCAGAGCTTATGCAAAATAAGTGTTTTAAAGTGTTTCATATGTTAATTATGGTAATAAATATAAGTGAAAAAACAGCTACCAGAGGTCCAGCAGCATGCTTTGTATTAATTGAAAGGCATAAGAAAGATCCCTGCTTTCCAGCTGAGTAGCTATGGGGCATGTCTTGGGGAGCAGAGCTTTCATTTATCTGGCGCTGGGATGTGATTTTTCTAACCTAGCCCAGGTGAGAGCAGCTACCATGCAAATAAATGTGCTAAAGGATTCTTTCCACACCACTCTACTGATCACTGGGCTGGGACACTGAAAAAGTTCTTTGGAAATACTTTATGCGAGATTTTTTGTCTCTTTGATAGGCACCATTGCTAGACTTACAATACATTACTATAATATCCCTAGCTCTATGTACTCCTGTTTCCCCCACCTGCACCCTTAGACCAAAGTGTGTGCATGTTTAGCAGTATTGCAACCCATCACCTTCTTACTGTGCAGCCAAGCTGGGACATCAGAGATGGTGGTGGGTGCTGCTTGGTGCCATGCAGATGCAGGGAAGCTGTGCTAGACTGAGACCACAAAGGCTACGTGCAGGGCAGGAGAGATAGTAGCGGCTGAGGTATCATTTTGGGCAGCAGTGCCCAGATATTTCTGGTGGCAACCTCACTTCTCCCTCCTCACACACAACAGACCCATGGGAACGCTGGCTGTCCTTCACATGGATCCTGTTGAGGATCAATGGGACTGGGCAGGGAATCACTGTTTTTTATCAAAGAGATTGTATTAACAACCTGAGCAGAAACTGGGAGGAACCAACACATTCTTTCAATGGTCTTGCTCAAATGTACCATCCCATCAGCACGTCTCCTCCAGAGCTTAGGGAACATAGTCTGCCCTGTCATGCTCAGGACTGCTCCAGAAGGTTCAAAGTACAGCCACCTTCTGCCTGGAGTCTGTTCCAGCCCTGCATCATCCAAACACACTGAGGAAGGAGATGGGAGATTTAGAGGCAGACTCTTGATTGCTAGTCCCCTGTTTTCCCTTGTTTCCAGCTGCAGCATCCTTGGTGGCAATGGTCAACTCTCAGCTGCTCTCTTTCCTAACAGACCCTGTAATTTCTTGAATAATCATTTCACATGATCCCTCACATGGCACAACATGTGTGCAGGTGACTAACCTTCATCCCAACATCCATGTTTTGTCACAGCCATGTGCTACATGTTGCAGCGCGTGACCCCATCTGACCAAAGGCTGGGAGGAACAGGCTGGACCCTGAAACATCCCAGCCCCTGTGAGAAGCAAAGTTCCACCATCCCATGGTTGAGGGGAGACCAGCAAGTCACTGCTCTCTTGCTAAGCACTATCATAGGGTACAGGCAACACAGGAAGCTGCTGGGGCAGTGAACCACATCCCTCATAAACCACAAAACATGACAGGATGATGTGTCTTGGGGCCATGCTGGAGGGTAAGAAGCAGCTGAATGCTCTGAGGGCATTGCAGTGGTCTGTTGATGCAGAGGCGCTGGTGACACAGGGACTCCTCAGCTGGGAGAGCATCTCTCAGGGCATCGGAGGGTTGTAAAAGGGAAAATGAAACAACTTGGATGGCTGCAGGTTGCTGCAGCAAATTAAATATGATGAAACACAGTAGACAGCTTTATATGCTCTATTAACTGTATTAGACCTTCATACTGGAATAATTTATTGCTGGATTCTACACATCACAGATGAAGTGGCAAACCTCCTCCAGTTCAGGTCCTTTCCTTGGTGTAGAAGCAGGAGTTGGTAGGAGCCAGAAATTTATTCTGGGAACTGTCCCAGCTATGTTAGAGGAGCAGCTGTAGCCCTTACTCCTACTTGTCTTTTGCCATGGCAGCACTGCTAGCATGCTCAGTAAGAAATTCCAACCCAAAACAGTGTTGAGGTTTCATGGAGGCTGTCCAGCAAGTCTTCTCAATGACCATGAGAACTCCGCGTTTCACATCAGTTTGAGTTTCCTGTCACTTGGAGCAGCACTGGCTGTGGAGAAGATGACCTCCCGCATACTCATGCTGGTGAAGTCAGCCCGCTTCATCCACTGCTGAGAGGTAGCAAACACAGCCCTGGGCTGAGTGCCTGCAGGAGGAAAATGAGGCAATTTAGGGGTGTCCCACTGCAGCCGTTGCAAGCAGGAACGTTTGTCCTGCTCCTCAAGTTCCTCTGCATCACGGATGTGCAGGCACTCACCTTTGATGGATGATTACCTTTGGATGAGCTTGCTAATGGCTCCCGTTATGTCACTCAGAAAACTGATCTTCATGATTCCTGAAAGACCCCACTAACACTGCATTAGAATCCTGACGGCTTTCATTCACTGAATTATTTAATTACTTATATTTTTTAAACATATCAGAATACCTTCTAAGTCAAATGTGACCTCTTGGTCTTCCAGGAGAGGGGCTGACCTTCAGCATGCTTCAGTGGGTTGTTGCAGCCTTGCTTTTCTATTCACAGGCGCTCTGCCTACAGCACTTACCCTGTACCTTCAGAAAAAGGTGTTATTGAGGAAAGCAGCATGCTAAGTGGTTTTCTTTTTTGTGATTTATCCAAGTGCCTGTTTGCTCCCACATGCAGTGAGTGGATAATAGCAGTTCTCAATCAAAGCTAAAATTACCAATGCTCTCGTCTGCGGAAAATTTAGTGCAGAAAAGGAAAAAAAAAGAAATAAGAAGGTTAATGATGCTGCTATACTACTGTTCTTACTATGGCTTGTGGTATATTCATCCCTGCACCCCTATGCAGCATTGTCATGTTGACTCCTTATTCCAGACCATCTCTCTGTGGAAACTGTAGTAAGACAACTACCTGGTACTCCGTTTAAAACCGTGAAACTAGTGTAAAAAAAGCCATGTAAACAACAGAACCCTGACGTTTTTTCAGACACCATGTACATCCCTCAGTGGTACTGACAATTCACAGTAGGCTGGCAGTGATTAGCACAGAGAATTACACTGTCCTCCCCTTGAATATATGTTTATAGCGGTAAATTTTGCCTACTTATTTCCTCAAATCTGGAAGCTGTTGAAACTATTTTGCACAAGAAGTTGGAGTGGTCTGAAAATAAAACAAAAAAGAGCAACAATAGCAGCCACTCTTGCTTCAAGTTATTAACACTTCAGCGTCTGCCTGCAACTCCAACATACATAGACAATATACCTTTAATTCTCTAATTGTGTTCACCATAGGATCTTTTGTAACTCACAAGTTATGACCACTTTTTAGTCATACTCTGATACAGTCTTCTGTCAGTCTAAAAGGGCAGAGAGCTGATTCATTTTACTTATATATTCCCCCAGTCTTCTACTGAACACATTTAATTTATGGGAACAGTGGAACTAGAAAATGGGACAGAATTAGAATTTCATCTATTCATGTACAAGGTCATTTTCAGTTGAGATAGATGAACTCTGATGGATTACACAGTGTCAAATTATACACTTCAAATTATATGTATCGAATTATGTGATGTAGTGATGGAGTGGTTTGGCCAAGTCCCTGTAGGCTCTTTATCTGAAAAGGTCTTATACCATCACTCTTGGGTATTTAATCAAAAGCAATCTGGTTTGTAGGGGTCATCGGGACACACGGGCCACCGCCTAAATTACTCCATCTCTATGGTGAGAGTAACTCAAATGATTGCTTGTTTGGTAGCCTGGGATCAAGTCACCCTTTATCAGAGTGGCTGGGTCTCTAACGACACTGAAGACTTCAGCAGATGGGTGAAGTTATCCCTTGGGTGCCTCATGCTCAGGTAGAGCCCCATCAAATATGGCTAGTTCCTTGTGGCCTTTATAGAGAATGACCAGCAGAATTTCAAAATTGCTTTTAAGATAAAATTCTGCTCAAAGATTGTCTTCCCCTGTATCCCGGATGTCTTCAGCGTGCCCTTGTGTACTCTTCCTGTGCTCCATGGAAGCTTTGTTGTCACACTGCCTCCACTTCACAGACATACAGACATATCCACTTGATATGGCTCCATATAGAGGTCTACATTTCAGAGGTCTAATACGAAACTCCTGGCAGCTAGAAGAAAGATTTCCATTTCTCCCCAAATTCTGGAAGAGTAACTCCCAAATCCCCCAATTCCAGTTTTCCAAAGACTCCATGTTTGTTGGAGTCTTGCTGCAATATAAACCTAAATTCAGAAGTCAGAAGCACAAGCCTAACGTGAAATACGAGAATACTTCCAGAGGCAGCTGCTGGGGATGTTCCCATGCTGGAGATGAAGCACATATCTATTTCCCAGTGAATCACCCTTGACAATTGCCTGCATACAGCCAGCACGGGTGAGGGCTCAAGAGACCAAGTGTGCAAGATGCTGTCCTAACAGACACAAGCCACTGCCCTTTCCCAGAGACCTTGCAGTGCTGGGTGTGTTTGCCTTAGGAGGCAAAAAGGGAGCTAATTTAATGCATGTATGAGATCAGGCACCCCTAAGACACTTCTTGCCTTAATAATATTTGCACAGGAATAAAAATGAGTAGAAGGAAAGCTCTGCTATTGTCAGCACAGCTTGACATTCCCAGTGCATTAGCACATGAAATGATATGGTGACAGGGTAAATAAGACACAGATTATTCTTAAAAAGCTTTTACAACAAATGCTAAGATGCTTACATCTCAGAGGTGACCTGTAATTGTTAACCATTTCCAAAAACCACATCAGTAGAAGTTAGGGTTACAATACAACTATTACAAATGCTTCAAATAATGAAGTTAAAGTATTCAGTACCACTGACTTCAGACATGCCTTTTCATTTTCAGCTAAGGCCCTGTGACAGCTGGGCTGGCTGCATACTAAAGCAGACAGTAGCAAATGTCTCCACAAGGAGCCCTTTGCTTTTGCAGAGGCAGCACAGCTTCCCTGCTGAACCCAACAGTTTTTGGGAGTTCTTCAAAAAAGCCAAACTTCGTAACCTTTCTGGAGGCTTTGGAAGCTGAAGCTGTTGTCCTATTGTGGCAGTTATGCGCTCACTAAGCTTTGTCTCACTGTAACAACAGAGATTTTACCCCACTGCACCCCAGTATATCCCTTGAGCAGGGAGCTGGCAATCTGCCCTGGATGTCTGAATGGCAAGTTCAGGTAGGCAGAAACAGGCCACATCAGGGTATGGCGGTCTGCAAGACAGCTGCCACATCCAGGTGTGCTGCTGAAGGCAAGGCACACCAGTTCCGCTACATTCAGGATTAGGACTTCAACATCTTGGTAGGATTTTAAATAGCTTTTATTGCCTGCCTCATATTATACCCACCAAAGCCAGTGATTTGTTTAATTTAGATCAGCTTTATTCAGAGTTGTTTACCCACACAATATACCAATCTGGAAGCACAGGAAAGGAGGTCATTTACAGTTTATTTATTTATTTATTTTCTGGTTATTTGCAGCAGTCCTCCATTCAAAATAACTTGGAGCTGCGCAAAAAGGCTGATCATCAAACCCATCTAGGGGATTTAGTCACACAGTTGTACATCTAAATCTCCTTAACCATGTTTCAACAATCTCAAACACATGGTGTTACATTTGAGATGGGATTTTTGGATTATAGATGGTGAAATGGAAGACGGAGAACCAGGGTTAGAAACTAAGCAAAGGTGTGACCTCTGCACAGGGGAACTGGCTGTGATGTTATGCCATGAATGATGGCGTGGAGGAAGGATGTCCTTGGCATGAGAAAACCAAAAGGCATAGACTGAACCAAGCTCTATTATACTCCCCAAAAACAGCGTGCACTAGGACAGCAGCCCTAGTATTTTGCACAGAGTATTTTGCACCTGAAGAGTTTGGAATTTGACAGCTTTACACCTTTGGAAACAGCCTCGGAAAGGTGCTCCCCTCAGACGAATTTGTGTGACCTGCAGGAACAGGAGCTGAGACCCAGAGCTGACACAGTTTCCTATTAAGCTGAAGGCAGCACAGTGAAGCTGCCCTTTGTCCCTGAGACCTAGTTTCACAGCTTTGCCAGATTATTTTGACATGTTTCTCCACCCTGAGGATTTTAACTTCACTTGTAATAATACCTCATAGCTTGGAAACACCATCCATTTTCTCTGCAGGCTCTTGCCAAAAGAAAAAAAAGGGGGGGGGTGGCAAGGTGGGAGGAAAAACTAAGTTAAAAAAAAAAGTTGCTTTCCAGACACTTGAGTATTGGAAACTGGAACTGTTCAGGTGCTGAAGTCAAAGCAAAGTATCAGCTGATAAGTGTGAGGCCTAAATGTTAAAAATCTCAAAGCAGCAAGCCAATGATTTGGAGAGGCCTTCTCTCTCCTGATCACTGCTGAGAAAGGATGATATTATAGTGAAACTTGTTAAGATGTAATATTCCCAACAGAGAAGAATTGATACTAATGCTAGTGTCAACTGAAGATGTGAAAGGGACTAACTACTTTTTCTGCTAGGAATAACTTTCCATTTTGTCACTGCTTCAATACCTGAGCAATCCCATTAACATCAAACATCTGAATCCCAGCTCCTCTGCTTAATTTCTGCTGGGAATTGACTGAAATAGCAAAATCAGACATGCCAGAATTTATAGTAACTGAATTTGATGTCCTTAAATCAGAGGAATTCTGGATGGTCTTTTATAACTCATTTTTAAGGAGTATCCAGCTAGAAGAAAGTGAGCATCCAGGGAGCAGGGTGTCTCATGGTGGGTGCTGGTTTGGACACGCACTGTTGGGACAGGGAGAGAGGAATTCGATCCCCACACTCCTGCATGGTGGAAGTGGGGACATGCATGGGTCTAAAACTGGGAGCTCAGAAGAACGATGGCTCTGCTTGTTAGCAGTAAATTTCTCTCCCCTTCTACCTCACTGTCATTAGCTCATGACAGGGGGAATGTGCTCTCTCTCCAGCTTTCACACTGCTTCTGCAGAGCTTTCTATTTGGTCCTGGCTCCTAGACTGAAGGAAAGCAGTTAACTACCTCCCCTGAGAGTCTTCGCCTGTTAGCTCTGAAACTCCAAGAAAAGTGCGTGCTCAGTTTTTTAAGAACATCAAGAGAAAGCACCAGCTAGAAACAGAGGGGATTAGCACATCTACACAACTACCGCAGCTCTGCAGTGTTCCAGTGGTCTTCCCTTACTCTGTGTTAACTCTGCTCAAGTGCTTCTTTACGGTGTTGTGCATCTTCCCCAGTTTTGTTGCAAGGAATGAGAGAAAAACTGGATGAACAGATTTCAGACAACATGCTACTCTGCAAAAACTCTGACAAACTATTTAACATTGGCAAAGAGGAAAGAAGTTTAATTGCTGAAAGCTGGGAGGAGGAATATTAAACAACATTTTATTGCTCTTCACAATAACATAGGAGTTTCGGCAGCCTCCTTGAAGTGCATGAATGCGCCACTTACATGATGCTGTAAAAATGCAGAATGCAAATCACATTGGAAATGCCATTCTGGAAGGGACTTCACGAGATGTTGTGACCTGGCTCCTCCACGGAGCACAGTTAGCCAGAGCAGTCTGGAAGTGCAGTCTGTATTTCCTCTTACCCAGGGTTTTCAGGGGCAGTTTCCCCTGGGGATGAGTGGCCCACTGCTATGAACAGCGATCAGGCACCACAGGACAAGGGGAAAATGAGAAAAATCCCATTCAAGAGATACCGGGATAGTTGAAAGCCCCAGCAAAGTCACAGTTCTGGAGAGCGATAAGAAAACAGGAAGTGACTGAGATCTTTGCACTACATCTGGGCAACCTGGAAGGACTCATTGCCCTGGGAAATCTCAAGAGTAGAAGAACAAGAGGGCTGGTCCAACTGAAGTACACCAGCAGGACTCCTCTCCCAGCCAAACTTAGACCCTTTACTTGATGTAGTCCCAGAAGCAGTACATATAAGAGCAATGTTCTCTAGTAACTGAAGTAGGAGCCACTAAAAACATAGCTGATGCTAAATATTTCCTACCTATTAGGATATTAACAGAGTTTGCAGGTGCCAGTAGGAGAACAAAGCTCACATTTGATCCCCATCAGCATCAGAAGACAAGGCTTTCTCCTCACCTAGGTTCTATCTGGCACCTGAAATGTCAGGAAAATGCAAGTTTTTTGTAGTCATGGGAAGCATTTATCTTTGCCTGTATGACACTGATTTGGGAAAACAGTCTACAGGGCAAAGTGTGGGGATCTCTACATGAACAGAAGCATTCCAGTTCTTTCCAAAGGTGCTGGCTACATCCACACCCACTTGTGAGTTCAGTGCAAAGGATAAGGTACCTGGGGACAAATGCTGGCACAAGTTTAACATTGGAGGGTGACTGGAAGTAGGCAACTCTGTCAACATATCTGCCCAAATTGATAAGGAAGGATCAAAAGTGTCCTTGAAATGGCTTCGAGGGAAATTTATGCCTAAATGAGCTGTCAAAATCAGAAGTTCGGGGTACCATTTTCTAGCACACCTGACAGGCATGTAATAGAAATTGAATACAAATTTTGAGGGACCAAAGGAATTGGGTAAAGAGATACCATCCTGGAGATCTACTAGCAGTCAATTGTCCAGGGACATCTCTGAAGACAATGTTGGTTCGGCAAGAAGCAATGTCTAGCTAGATCTCTGTGTGTTGATGCTTCAGAGCAAAAATGCATGGAACCATCAAGGAAATTTTGGCAATTTAACTCCATCATGTTAGGCATGGCTGGATTGCCAGGCTGAGGCACTTATCAGTGGGCATGGCTTGTTGACGATTGTCTTACCATTATCTGGCTTCACTGTCCAAGGTCCACTTTTACACACATTGTACATTACACGCTCCTTTTGACTCTATGACATCCGATGTTTGGTTTTGCTGGTTTGTTGGGGGTTTTTTTACCTCTGTCTGCCAAAAACATTCTAGCATAAGTGAAAAATCAGACTTAATTTTCAGAATGATTTTCAAGATCATGCAGTACTGTTCAGTCATGTACTGCACACAGATTGAACCACACAAGCAGGATTTCTTGCCTCATGGAACAGCTTAGAGTAGTCTATCTAATACGGCCCAAAACTAGATCAGCATTGGTACTGCTGTACTAGATAGTGTAATTATTTAAGGGTTATTAAAGGATCCATTAAGATATTTGTTGAATCATCAATGTAAAAAGTTACACTAAAATAGTAAAAATAAAATTACTTCTATGCTTTGCCTGCTGAAGATAACATTTAAAAAATACAATTTTATAAACTACTTCCAGAGAAAACACATATTTTTCTAAAAATAGACTATGGTATCAATAGTATCATGAATTAAATACACAGAAAAGAGATACTACATGCACCCAGGGTACCATTTCTTAAATAACCGTATCTTTTTCCCCCTTGAATAATGCCCCTTGTGTGCATGGTTAGAAAACAATAGCTTGGTTATGAAATAATAGGCATTTTGCTGATGAAAATGCCACCCTCACATTAAAATCATCACACAGCTCATGGTGTGCTGCTTGCCAGACTCTCTGGTATAAATCTATCAATAAATAAGGACTATTTTATTGTGGCTCTTAACCTTAGGGGAATGTCTTATTAAATATTTTATTAGAATGTGCTATACACTATCAAACAAAGAAGAGATCAAATTAAGCTGTGCTGTAAAAATTGAACCAAGAGATGAGAAAATGCTAGCCACTGCATTCTTAACCTACTTTTACATTTTCCAGTCAAAGTTCAAGCTCCAAAGATTGTACAGTAACAGCTCTATTACTTGCTTCTTGCTGGTGCTCCCATTACATTATTACATGCTCTCTTGCAGCTGGAAGTCCTAGAGCACAACTGCACGGGAGGGAGAGCCATGAGCTCCCCATACCTATGCTGAGCTGCTCATGGCACAGGAGCTGGTCACACCTGGTGGCACTTGTAAAGCATGGCAGGAGTATACAACTCATTGTTACTCACTTTTGGGTAGCTGCTTTAGCCAAGGATGCAAACTGTGTTTTCTCTGCATCACCTGGCTCTGGCTGCTCAGTAACCACTCTTTGAATCCCTGGGTTTTTGCAACCCTTCTCTGATGCCCAGGCAGAAGCACTGGCAAGGGACAGCCAAGGTGGATACAGCCATGGGGAGCAATGAGATGCTCGTCCCCAGGTCACAAGCCTCACAAAGTGGTATTGAGTGTGAGTAGAAGAATGTGATGAATGTCATAGTACACTGTCCATGAGGGAAAGCTACAGGACCATCTTTAGTGTGACACAGCCTGGATCTCAGATGCAGGGTATGCAAAAGCTCTGCCACATCTGAATAGGTTGAGAAAGAGCCTGCACTTGCTCTAGGCACATTTGCTGAATTTCCCAAACTACGAAGGAACCAGAATAATAGCATTTTCCCTTAGAAAACTCCCTCAGCAACCAGAAAATAAAAAAACTGAGATTAAGGAAAGCTAAACTCTTTAATAAGGTGTGGAAGATACTTCAGTAATGTTTTCTCTCCTATTCAATAATATATTAATAATTAATTTTAAGTTCTCAACAGTTACCAGGTATCTATTTGCTGTGGTGGGCATCTACAGCGCTAAGGGATGCAGACAAAACCCCAAAGCACATGAAGTGAATTTGTCTAGAAAGCAGGGACTCTTATTAGTTTTTTCTTCAAATAAACTACTGTGATTGGGCCAAGTCCTTACTTCTCCCCTGAACCTGGTATCCGGACTTACCCGTACTCCAGATTTAAGTTTTCCTGGTAATGCAAAGCATTACCTTAGTATATGCCTCAAGCTCAGCTCCCTGATTGAGCTTGGCTGTCCCTAGGGCTTGGCCAGGATGTTCTCACCTATTCACACTTTTCTTTTGGCTGTTTTTCAGAAGCAATGGGCAAGGTTCTCTGCTAGCACTTATTAACAGGAGCAGTTAACAGAAACGGTACAATTATAGGTTTTCAGACACCCTTGAAGTGCTTTTTGACAGCAAGCTAAGAAAGTTGGTAATAATGCCACCAGTAAATCCCAGCCACAGATCCAACTTGCCTCAAAGCAAGTTGTGCCTAAACTCCTTGTATGTGGCTGATCTGGTTTTCTTTATGATCTGGTTTTCCCACCTGTATGAGACATGGTAACTATTTTCCTCTTTTTTTTCTCCCTTAATCCAAGTGTTTGAAAATAGTTCTTCTATTATCAAATACTCAGGAAAATAAACAAGTTTTACTCTTTTTAGCATGCATTTCCTTTTAAGCTTAGTACATATGTTAAATCATGAGCTAGAGCCAATAAACAACAGTTACAGAAAACCGATATTTTGACACTAAATATCATATTCTTTTCAAAGAGACAATTGGACTATACTAAGTGGCAAATGCCATTTAATATGAGAAGATTTCAAAGCAGATTTGGCACTTCTGCTGTTAACGGAAAACTTCTCCCTCCTTCACAGACACTTCTGTATCTACCAGAGAGAAGAGAAAGACTGTGTTTGACTCAAACTCTTCAGGACAGACTGTCAAAATCCAAGAGGTTAAATGCAGGGCTTGTTTGACTTCTTTAATAATGGTAAGAAAAACTGCATGTGGAAGATTCCCTAATTTCTGGTTCCAAACTTCTCCGCTAGTGGGAGCAATTAGGATTGTAGTCCCTGCCCATAGACGAAGACACAACATTTTGGACTCCCCTAGATCCCACTGAGGATCAGCCAAGCTGCACAGTCCAGCCATGGGAGATCTGACACTGCGCTCCAAGCACAAATTGCAATGATTTTCAATAACTACTTCTTGCACTAGAATAATAGAATCATAGAATAATTTCCTATTTATTCCTTTTCTTTGGTTTGTTTTGTTCTCCACCTTAAGGGGGGGCACTTGTTTTGTGCCCATGCATTACCTGACACAGCTGGAAAACATCTACAGGACATCACAAGTTTCCTAATTGCAAAAGGCTCAAACAGCCAATAGCAAATAGACCTCCCCCTCCCTGTGTCTCATGGGTTAGCTTTTTCAAGGACCCATGGGAAGAATGCAAATATGGACAAGATGATCACTGTTCTTCAGAGGAACACTGTGTGTTTTAATGCCCCTGAAAGCTCTCCTAAGACTCAGCAAGCACACACTGTGCGAAATGCAGCCCAAAGAAATGCTCACAGATGTACAGCAGGTGAGTGCTCTACTTGTACCAGCCCCATATACATAATTTGTCAAATCATGCAGGATTTTCTGATCTTTGTTTCAGTCCAGAGACAAAACTCAGTGCCGACCTGGGCTTTTAGTTCAAGAAGATTGATTTGATTTTTAGCTGTCTCTAACAGCGTGGAATTCACACTCACACTGTGCAAAGCAGCTTGATCAAACATTTACAGCTGTGTAAGACTACTTGGCTAGTCTGTGCTAGCCTATGAAACACAACAGCTAAAAAGTCATTACTCTCAGCTAAAAGAGAGAGGTGGATACCTGACTTTCACAACTCCAGGAAATGTGAATCACACAGAAAATCATCTGAGCAGCCACACAGCAACAGCTATCACAGTGAGCAGCATCAGAAAGCTGGGTGCATGGACATACCCAGCCGGACAACTTCACTCCAGTAGGAGCAAGCAAGCGCTGCTCTGACCCTCAGAAGTTTGGCAGAATCAGTTGGAAAATACCTAGTGAAAGTATGCGTGACCTATTTCAGACCTCCCTCAATTTCCAAATTGGGCGCTAACTAGTGAACTTAACCTACTTCACCAGTTTGAGAAGCACTTCGTTATTTCAGTGCTATAATGAGGTGACTGGGTAAATGGATCAAAATAAAGTTATTTTTTATTATTTTATTATTACTGTATGAATGTGTGAATCGTGCCTGTGTGTTACCATCACTCATTCCTATGACCAGGTCTCAGTGGGCAGCCAACTTTGGTTTTGCACCTTGGATATTTTGGGATATGAAGTTAAACCACAGCACAGATAACAATTTTGCTAGCTCCAAGTGTTTCTTCTCATGTGAAACTTCGCACATACGAGAAATGCTGCTACTCAAAAGTATTACTGCAAGAACATGGTGATGTTAATGGGAAGCTGTCCATTTCCAAACTAAGATACTACCTCTTTGACTGGCAGTCACTGCATGTTTGCAATTCAAGAAGACACAGTTACAGCTCAATTGTCTACAAAACTCTCTCTAGGAGAAAATGGAAAGAATTTCATCAATAAAACACTTGAAGCAAGGTACAGAACATTCAAACCTGTGAAACACAAAATAGTGGAATTATCCTGGCAATTTCCATGCAATCTCTAAGTCAGCGCTTTCAGGCACGGAATAATTCTACATACAAATCCCTGATGAAACAAGATCATAAATCCTTCCTGAATAGTATTTTTCAATTTATGTGCTTGGCTTCAAATTCTTCTCTTACAGGAAAGACACATAGAGACAGAAGCAGCACAGGACCCAACCCACGAAGCACAGTCCAAAAGAGTGTTTTGCTGTGTAGGCCCCCATTTACATGCTCCTACTAGTTTGAAATGGGTATTCAAATGGGTATTTCAAAATAAAAACTAAAAAGGAAAAGAGAAACAGCAGGGCAGGTAGCAATTGCTCTCCAGGGTAGCAAATAGCCTGGTCTGCTCAATCAAAAAAAAAAGGTAAATCAGAGCAAACAATACCTTAATAGCAAAACCTATCTAATTTAGCTTGTGGAGAGAAATATGTTAACCTGCAAGTAAATAAATGTGTAGGTTGTTTGCTATATAAATACCTTTGTTTCTTTTGCTGCCTGTGTTATAAATGTAAAAAAAAAATCTCCTTTCCAAACAGATTAAAAAGGGTGGATGTGGAGCTGGTGAGTGTATTTGCACCCTGGACAAAGCGGAAAACAGTGAGATGCTGTCACAGCACAGGTAGCTGCAAAAACACCCAGAGGCATAAAGAGGGTATCTGGAAAGATGAGAAAGAACCAAGGGCTCATGTGGCCTGCAATGGGACTGGGGCTGTTTGACCAGGGGAGCTGGATAGGTGCTGCTCCTCTCCTCTAAAAGGCTCTGCCAAAGAGATGACACTTCATCTGCACTGCGTGTTCAGACGGGGATCCTTCCTGGCCTTCTGTGACTTCTGGCTCTTAAATGATCACAAACTGGTAAATCAGCTATCAACATAATGAGAAGCTGTCAGCGTAATATCCCTCCAGGACATTCAAGCCTGGGAAGTCTTGCAGGCAAAAAAAAGATAGTTCTGCAAGGGCGATGCTGGAGGTCTCAGTGCAGGCTATTGTTACGCTCCAGGCTGAAGCTGTGGTGTTTGCCTAGAAGTGTGAAGGAGAAGGGTTTCCAGCGCTAACAACCGAGTGGCAATAATGGGGACTATTATTTAAAAGCTAGCCATTTCCTAGCTTTTGAATCATAGCTGGTGAGCTTCTGTTATTGTACCACCATGTCTTTCTGAGTACTGCAGAAACTGAACGATGGCACTACCATGGACAGAGATGCTACCAAAACCTCCTTTTTTAGGTTCCCAGATGGACCCCTTGAAGGACATGGGTGACCCTCAGGGGCCATTTTGCCATGAGCTGCTGAAACAGACCTAAATCTTGATTTACCTCCTCCTGGTGGAGATTGTCCCTCTGTGTCTTCCTGCAAGAGTGGGACTAGGCAGGGAAAGGCTGCACTCCATGGTCCCTTTGGGGAGGGAAGTGCCAAGCAATGGGCTTATGGGTGACAGAGAAGGAAACCTTGGCAGCAGGGAGTTGTGTCCAGAGCAGAGACAGGAGGGGACATGTGCCCTGGACCCAGTAATGCGGTGAAGAGGAGCTTTCCCTGCAGGTGCAGGCAGACACTGCGCAGCCCAAGAAGCTGACAGCTGGGAGAAAGGATCCAGTGCGCAAAGGCAACAGAGGAGTAACTGGCATTCAGAAAGCTCCAGGCAGCAGCCACAGCCTTGGCGACTGCCTTGTGTAAACCTAAGCCTTGTCTTTAAGGGGGTTGCCTTAATTTCAGCATTTTGGCTCCTTGTTCCTATTCCAATTTGACAGAACAGAGATGAAAAGGGTAGTTCTGCGCGAGCAGGGGAGTCAGATATCGGGGCTGGATCAGTGTGCTTCTTGGATTTCTAAATAATTCACAGCCACAAACAGTTCTGCTCAACCTGACTTTGCTGCCTGTGGTACTAAGGAAAAAATATCCCTTTGTAGAAAGAGCCCCTTGTTAAAAACGGGCTTGTGCAAATTCCTATCTGCGGACAGGATGCCTTAACAACACCCTGTGATTCTTTTGAAGGTTATCTCCTTGCAGTAGTACAGCTGCTACTGTGAATGTGACTAAGCCTGAGAAACTTTCCTAGTGGGAAGCTTCTCAGCAGTCCAGCACTGTGGTTGCACTGCAGCTCGAGCCCATGCTGGCTGCACAGGGATAACTCCCTTCTTCTTGGAGCAGGCTTTTATAGATCTTCAGGCTATTAGCATGTTCTGTTTCAGTTCACTTTTCAGGTTAAAAGAACCCAATTAATCTCCTTCAAACAATACTTTCAAACCCTTTCCTGCACTCTCACCAGGCAGCTGACACTGAATGGACACATCCTGCATGGCAAAGTCCTCCAGCCAAGACCTCACCAATGCTGAGCTGCAGGACCAAGTCCCTCCATGTGTTTTGTAGGGTGCAATCCTCCTTGTGCAGCCCTGTGAGCACAGCCCTGCCTTTTTTTGTGCAGAAGTGCTACCAGGGGAGCTGCTTTCCATCCTATATTTGTGCAGCAGATTATTCTCAGTTCAGCATGATGCTTCCTGCCTGGCCTTCTTGAACCCACTTGTGCAGATCACATCTCCATTTCACCTCAGTTGTATTGAAATTCTGACCTTACGTACACCTGCTGAGCTTCCTACCACAATGCCCTTCACACACCCCGTATTTATTACTGCCAGGATGGTCAAGAGCACCAAATTAGCTATGTAAAAAGGTTCAGAAGGGGTAATCTGCCAGATGTTTGCAGAAGTAAGCACCTGAGTAGCTGATGAACTTTACACAGGTCAAACCTGTTGAATTTATGAGGATTGCTCATGAACAGCCATATTTACATGCTTGAGTGTGTGGAGAACAGATGCCAGCCTTTTTAATATACTAGTCACCTTACTAGGGAGAATCAGAATGATATTTTCAGTCAAGTTGTGCTAGGGATTAGTTTGACAGACTTAATGTAATTAGAGGGAGAAGAGTTTGGCCCAAGTGACCATTTTCTTTACCATGGTGTTTTCCCAGTGTTTGTCTAACGACTCTTTGAATAGATTTGAACTGATTTAAGGCTTTTCTCACTCTTTGCTTTTGAGATATTTTTCTCCCTTTTTAATATCAAAGGCTACTCTGTGTCCCAGAAGAGATATTCACATCTTAAACATATCACTCTTATAGGGAGGTTATGCTAAATCCAAACCCCTCAGTCAGTAGAGGCGCTACTGCCAGGTTCCCCTTTTACATACTCATGCGATTGCCAGCAAGGGGCAACTGGATTTCAGCAGAAATACCAGAATCAGAGAAACATGCAATTTAAAGCCAGTATCCACTGCCTTTAGGTGGCCACTTGGTGAAGCTGGTGGGTTTTAAAGAAAAAGAAAAAGAACAGCAAAGCTTTCAAGCACATCATCAACAGGCTAAAGCCCAGAGGTGCTAACCCAACAGTCTCTGCCTGAAAGCTCCTGAAGCTTCTATTTAACACAAGCAAAAGTGCATCTTGACTTTTCTTCGTAGTCTTAAAACAGGCATGCTCATCTGCTTCCTGAAAAGAAAGGGAAGATGCCCGAGGATACAAATGATTTCAGCATGGAAAGGACTTTGCCAGCAGAGGAAAACCAAGGAGCAGTTAAGTTCAATCTTCTCTAATTTTATGGGAATCAAAGAGTACCTTGAAGAAAAATCAAGCTATTTGGAAATAAATGCCACTCTTTGGACATCTTAATGTTATCATGTTCTCTTTTTTTTTAACGCTGGAAAGTGCTCTGGTTCCATCTATGGTTTTGGTGCTTGTGAATGAATTGCAGATCATAGTTTTACCAAATAAGAGGTTCTGTGTTTGGCTGTCTTTTTAAATAGGACAGATCATGCAAGAGTTGCACTCCTGGGTCCCAAAGTTTAAAATGACTGGAATGTAAAGATAGTCTGAAACCAGCCCATAATCTCGGATGGCTCCTAGCTCTTACGAGGGTGTGACCTGCATTTCAAGACACCGTCAAGAACACTTTCTCTGTACTTATAGACCTCATAAAAATCACATGAAATACCAACAGCACTGGTGATTTTCCTAATTTTCTGCGCAGGGGAGCTGGCAATGCTGCTCAGGCCACGATTTTCCTAGTTCAGTCTGTCTTGAACTTTCAAGAGCACGAGTCATATGACTGGATGCTTCTCAGAGCAGTTCTTAAGCCCTGGTTTGGGACAGCACAGAAGCACTTTGCCTTCAGCCTTGTGTTCAGCTGCTGAGCAACACCACGGAAGCTCATAGCACCTAAGCCCTCACTTGAATCCAACAAACACTTTGCTGGGTTGAAGCTGTACTTCCATATTTCCCTATGGGAAAGAAGGGCACTTCCGGTACCACTGGGGTTGCAGATTTGGTGAGGAGGGTTTAACTTAGAAGCCCAGTTTTTTGATTGCATGATAGCACACCAATTCCAGCTTCGTTCTTTTAAAACTGAAAATTTCAGGAGCTTTTCAATAAGGTTGCCAGCCACTAGGATATACATAAATGCAGATGAAACACCCTATGCTTTGCTCATTATTTAGAGGCAGTATGGACCCAAATCATGTACTTTGAGTGTAAGGTTGGTTATAAACAATAAAATGTAGCCTTGCTCTCTGCCCACCATCTCTATCTACATACAGATACATATATTGAAGGAACCACCAAACTATGGCCCATGAAGGGTCTCCATTGCACCAGATGCACATTTTGGAGCATAGAGATTAACAGGCAGATGGACAGCCCAACAGCTGTATTTCATGCCCCCAGAGGTCCAGTCCTGAAGCGAGAAGCACAATCTACCTTGCACAGTGCCTAGAATAACTATTTTCACACCCCGTGCATCATTTCACCACTAAGCCCCGTCCAGGTGCAGGAAAGCAGAAGGTAGAAACCTCACTGGAAAAAAAGGTGAGGTACTTTACAGACGACCCTCCACAGCAGGGATGTCCCAACAGCCAGGGAGAGCCCCTTGCTGATCGGGATCCCCATAAGCCGCACCCGGAAGGATGCTCGCCGGCATCCGAGCTTCACATCATCACCGCAACCGGCGCCGGGAGCCTCGCAGCCCGTAAGGACCCCTCCGGGAGCCGACGGGAACCGCCTCAAGCTCACGGAGGAAACTCATGAGTAACTACAACGGCGGCAACCTGCTGCCTGCCCGCCTATCCGGGAGCGGGTTTCGCCCTTACAGTCCATCCCTTCGGGGCAGCAGCGGGGGACGCCAGCCGAGATAGCCACCACCCCCCGAGCCCTGCTCTGCTTCCGCCGATCCGGACGCACTCACCTGCGCTCCGACCGCAGCGTCTCCTGCTGCCCCCTGTCGCTGCCCCGGTGGCAGGGGGAGGCCGGGCAGGGCCCCGTCACCTACCCACAGAGCGGCACCCGACAAGCGCCGCGCTGCCCCCGGCAGTGGGATTTATCGGCGGCAGCGGGGCGGGGAGAGAAGAGCACGGCACACACGCACACCGATCTGAGCCGCTTCGGGGCGCGCCGCGCCTGCGGGCAGCGCCGCTGCCTTTCCGCCCCCTGGGCGGGGGGAGGTTGTACCAGCCCTGCCTCGCCACCAGGCACCGGGTGGAGCCCTATCCCTCCGCTGCTACCCGTGCTGCAGGTGCCCAAGCGCGACCCTCACCTCTGCCGCGCCGGGGATGTGCAGGGGGCTGTACCCGTGCGGCAGGGGCTGTCCTCCTGGCGGGGCGGGGGGCGGCAGCAAGCTGCAGCCCGGCGTGGGGCTGGGTCACCTCGGGCCCCGGTGTAGCTCAGGTCGGCGAGGGCTGGTACCTGCTGGTCTCACCTGCTGGTCTCAGCTTCCGGGACCCTGGAAACCGGGTGGACTCGCTCGGGGCTTGCTCTCTCTTCGCAGCGTGTCCCCAAGCAGCCGGTGCTGGAGAGGAGCTCCCGATCAGGCGGATCTGTAGGGAGAGCCATGAGGGGCTGCGAGCTTGTGATGTGGTTGTAAGGCTATATCTGCGCTGGATGAAGACACAGGGGTGAAAGTCACTCTGTTCTGCATTGTATGTCCTGTACAGAGTGGTATACACCCTATGAAAGTATCATACAGAGAGCTTAGATGCCATCAATGCCTCAAAATTAAGTAGCTTTTCCCTCTGAGAATGACATGATTTGTACTAGTAATGCCCATTTCGTCAAATTCAATTTTGATGCTATATTTTCTGCCAACATAGGTAGGATGGAAGATTCCCCACATATCAATGTGGATAGAAATGCAACAGAAGAGTCTTAAAAGGCTTCTGCTTTTCTAAGGAAGGATGGGTGCATGGGATGCAAGAAAAATGCGAAGAATGGAAGTAAAAGAACCTGTGCTTTGGCTAAGGAAGTTGTTTCTGTTCAGAAATTGTGTTATTTTGCACAGATTTAAAAGCTTTTGAAGATTTTATGGAGCATTGCTGGTTTTAAAATCCCTTCACTAAGTCTCCTGCTTTACCAAAGAAACAGAGAAAAGAAAGAGATCTGTCCTGAAGCCTTCTGGTGATATATATCCAATCCTCCTTTAACATACTGCAACTACAGGTAAAACAAACTTCCAGGAGCAGGAGGTGACTGCATCAATCACATACACATGGAAAGTCCTTCATCCCAGGCACCTGGCAACAAAAATACAGATATGAAAAAGGAAAGCAGTATTATGCAAATATTAAGCATGGAAGGAAGGATTTAAACTGAGACAATGGGCTCTTAATGAAAGGCACAAACATCAGTCACTCACAGCTGAATGAGTACACGTTGATTGGAAGCTGCATGGAGTGACAGCCCAGGAAGCTTCACGTTAAGTCAATTAAATCCCATTATTCTTGAGATTTTTTAAAATAATTAAATTAATTTCACATGACTGTGAAAGGAGCTGAAAGGACTGCCAAAATCTGTTCTTGTGACAGGCTACAGAGGCAGGATTAGTCAGTAATTCTGGCACCAGGCTGGTGCTCAAGAGAGCTGGGTTTAGAGTTTTTTGTCTTATCTGCCCAGCTCTGAGTGGCGATAAAAGGACTCTTCATTCCCAAAGTGGTGCAGGGGAGAAGTACTCAGCTTGTGTGGTAGGGTGGTATCCCCATAGCTGGACCATCTCTTACAGTATCCTGGCAATGCTCCTTAGATGTAGGCATGCTTGTGGATGGATGATGCATGTTGAGTTGCTTCCTTTCAGACAGTCACATATGTCTTGCCATGCAAAGGAACATGCCTTTCAGACAAGATTTCATGTGTGTTTGGGCATGTATGCACGCATTCTCTCAGTCTGCCACCCTTCCATTGCAGCAGAGCTGCAGATGCAAGAGGGAAGGCAGTGTGAGGCGATCTGGTTGTGGGCTTATCACAGCCTCCCTTACTTTGGTTCTGGATCATTCAGATATAGCTGGTCATACTGAGCCATGCTGTTTTGGGCAGGAAAAATCCAGCAGAGGATTGTTGTCAGATTGTTATCTGCACACATTTCTTCTTCTCTCTCCTTAATGAATTTCCCTTCTCCTTTCTCAATCCCCCCTTTGCATTGAGCTTGTTGCTTCCTTCCTAGGAAGTCATTGGATATATCACCAGGTACATCTCTGCAGAGATAGAAGAAGCCAGAGTGGCTGTCAACAGCATGCTCTGTAGCACCCTCCCTCTGTCTGCAGGGCTGCCTGCTCAAATGCTAATGCACTGCATGTGGGATTCATCTGCCTTTAGCGTTTGACATTATAAATTAATAATCTGAGTCCAAGCTCATCACCTAAGGCTCTCTGTGTAGCTGATGGAGAGAAATAGACACCTCCAGAAGGCAACTCATCTCATCCATCTTAAGCATCGCTGTGAAGATGAAATGAATTGTCCTTTGGAGGTGCCCATTTCGCTCCACTGAGTCTGAAGGGAGCCTAGGGTTACCTGCTTAGATGGAGCTGATTAATGCTTTGATATGTACAGTGAGGTGAAATGAATCTCACTTCAGTAATTCTGGTAATCATGACCTAGTGGAGATTGAAAACCTCTTGAGACTTTTCTGCATATCCTATAAAACCTAACTAGGGGCAAATCTGAGCTGCTTTGCTGTTTTCTGGCAGATAATAGCAGTGCTAATCAATCAGGTTAATCCCAGTGCAGCAGGATGATGCTAATCTAGGAAGGGACCAGGAAATGTACAAGCAAGTTCCAGAGGTGCTTTTTTGCTACAGCCTAGTCCCATCCACCTACTCATCTCTTCACCATGGCTGGGTGCTCAGAAACAGGTGACTCCAGATCTGTTCTTACTTGCACCAAAACAGGCTCTTCTTCAGCATCAAAGTGATTCAAAACCCATTTTAAGGGCTCTTGTAGCTCTCCCTGAAGCACCTTGTGCTGGCTGTGATGAGATGCTGTAGGAGGTACTCACCAGACTCCCTTCTCTTGAAGCTGCCCCTTTCCTGAGCTCTAGATGCCACCCTGTTATGTTCCTAAGGAGATAATAATTTTGGCTTTTATGAAAAAGTGATCTATTGTGCTGTCAGTGTCCAGTAATCTACTGTATGGCAATTGCTCCTCATAAGCAACTCAGCGAGACAGCATCCTCATTTTATTTGGATTAGCATCTTCAGTTAAGAGTTGACAGATGATACCAAAAATACCAGTGTAAATACTGTGTACTTTTATGTTTGAGCTTCTCAGAAATACTCTCAGGCTTATGTTTTCCATGGGTGGTCCCTGGCCATAAGTGGTTCTAGGACTGCGAAGTTTAAGCAGACGCTACTTCTGCAGGGAAAAGCAGAGCTGCCCTTTAAAAAAATGCTGTTCTAATAAAAGCTGCTGAAATTCAAAACTTGGCAGGATCTTATTCCTCAGCAAGGAGGAGGCAATTGGTCATTAGTTTGCTTTTGTTCTGTGGTTCTTCTTTGTTCACGTGTCACTGCCTGCAGCCTCAGATGCCTCGAAGCTCTGATGTGCTGCCCGGTGCTGTCAGTGCTGTCTTGCTACTAATGGAGCAGTCGCAGTGTCAGCTCAGCCGCAAAGGGCTGGCAGGGAGTATTGCCCGGAGGGTACAGCCCTGACATGCTCGCATCTAGCAGGCAAAGTGTTAATGCTTGTGGCACGGTGCAGGCACAGCGCCGTCTGGCTGTGCTACGCTGGGGCAAAGCCTGTTCGTGACTTGTGTATTTGTACAGTGATCAAAATAATTATGTATTAGCTCATGTGTGTACCCTTCTCTGGGTGTTTTCTGTCCGTGGCTACCAGTGAGACTGGTAAATGCTTGGCAAATGTTACCCTTACTCCATAATTTACTCTTGGTTATTTTGCAGGTTCGTTTATCTTGTAGCATCTCCCCAACCTCAGCAGCTCATTCTTTTGCCAGCAGTTTATTTACTGCTCAAGGCTTATATGGGGTCTGCTTTGGTTATTTGTTTTGCAAAGTCTTACTATTATATATCCCAATCAATGCTCCACCAAAGCTGATATTTGTAAGTGTTTTGGCTTGATTGCAGCCAACCTGGTTGTACTGTGCTCTACAGCATACAAGCTTCAACTTCCCTGAATTTCACCTACTGAGATGTGGTTTCTACAAGGTGTCTGCCACATCCCAGCTCACCCCGACTTTGATGGGGCAACTGTACTGTAGTGCCTCTTTGCCAGGCACTGTGCAGTACCGGGCAACCCCTGTGATAATTTCACTGGGCAGTGGGCTCAGACTACATGAAGATACTGTTTGAAGATACTGCATGTTGAATGCAGAAGTTGTGTTCACGAAGTTTAATCAGGATTCAAGGTACAGTAGAGCTTTAGGGTCGAGCAGATCTGAAATATTCATTAACCCTCTAGGAAACTGAATTTGGGGCATGCTGCAACAGTGATTAAGCGTGCGCATTGGCTTGTGTGGAAATCAGGGAGCCTCCTTCATGCTGACCGCGCATGTGCTGGAGAGTGCAGGCTCCTTTTGCACACTTTGATATGGACATCCCCTGGGGGTTTTCGATGCCTTTCTAGAGGAGATTGTAAGTTGATGAACATTATACATGTTTTCCTGGCATATATATTTGGAACAAAGATGTAAAAAAATGTGTAAACACAGTTAAGGGGGTACAAAACTCCACAAAAATACACTTGTAGTTCAAAAGCATACTGATTATTTCTGCAGGAGTTTTTGTGGAGCCCTTTCTGGACTTCATAAGAGTCCCTAGTAATCAAACATGCAACACAGCGTGCTCTTGACAGAGGACTATATACTTATTTAAATGGCACCTAAAATTAAGTCTTGAGTTGCTTTAATTCTAATATTATAACATTATGTTTTCAAATTTTGCTACAAATAAGCAATGTTATTGGTTATTTGGTATATGGGCCTGAAGCTTAGCCTGCAGTTTTGTTGAAATAAAGTGAATTGAACAGCACACTTCTTACAAACTCTCTGCCTCAGGGTTACTGTCTGTTGCGGGAATATTTAATTCTCTTAAACTAAAAACAGTCAATATTTAAACTCCAAGTTTTTAGAAATGCATTCAAATTTCATACCAAAGTTATTCCATGACTTTGTATGTATGGGGAGGTTCTAGTACAGCAATCATTATATGCAAGCAAACTCAGATATAGAGTTTCTCTGCTAAAACAGGAGTGTGCTGAAGTATGTAATTTAGTCCATATTGTGCAGTGACTGGATATTTTTTTTCTGCTTTTATTTTTCTGTAATTTAGTGCTATTCTGACAAACCACAAAGGATTGCTTCTAAATGACTTTCATATTGCTAGGTAAGGAATAGACAAAACAGTATTGTAAACCCTCAAAAGTCGGTATCTTCTCAGCTTAATAAAAAACATTTGTGGAGACATCAAGCAAATAATTGTATTTGAAATATGAACACATAGAAATTGCAGAAAGGAAATAATGTGGTTGAAGTGATGAAAAATAAAATCAGTATCACACTCAGCACTCAAAGCAACGCATCTGAAGTTGTTTGTAGACGATAGATGCAGTTGATAAAATCCTCCAGAATAAAGGCAGTTTGTAATTCTTTTTTTTGAAGAACACCCCCAAACTTTGACTCATCTTGGCTACATCCTGCAACAGTTCTTTGATTATATCTATCCCACTTACTGGGGTGTGCCTGTGATGACTGTAAATTTTATGACACAGCATGCTCTGGTATTGCTGCTGTAACTTCAGCTGTTAGCTGGGGATGTTGTATGGTTCTTAGCCTGACTGTAGTGGGGATGGATCACTGATTTGGGATGTTGTTTGAAAACACTGCCATTGCCAATGTCAAATATTGAAGTGGTGATGTTGAACTGGGTGATAAATAGAGGTAGGGATCACGATCCCTCAGTAGGAATATATCTATGTTTAAAAGATGAAATGAAGATGACGCTCGATAGCTAGAATTTTGTTTCAGTCTGGCATTTGATATAGTCGTATTTACTGGATTAATTTTAAGTCTCTCCTCAGACACTTTTATAGCATGACTTTTAGTTGCCCCTCAAACCTGCTGAAATTGATAAGAAAACTTTCCCAGTCTAATGGGCGGTGATGGATGGTGCTCTTGGAGCAAGTTGTGCAGAGAGCATCTCTGCTCAGACATCCTCTGTTCTATTCCTATCCTTTCTTTCACAAATGCTTAAGTAACATTCTGTGTTACCCAAAGCATAGTAAAAATGACAATGCCCAGTTAAGGGGTTCAGTAAACAGCAGGTTTTATAGGCAACAATCAAAGGTATGTTAGGATCTAACAATACAGAAAAAAATATGGGCCAAGAAGGTATCCAGAGTTTTTGAAAACATGTTTTAGAACAAGGGCTGCAAGCAAGTAAGCAATTAAATCCTTCATGTGCTTACATCTATGCTTGGTCAGATAAGTGATCTCACCATCACCAGATAAGACAAGAAGCCACTTCAGTGCTGCAAGTCTGCTGTTCTTCCCAATGGCCCTGCCTCATCCAGCGGAGCTGACGCTTCTTGTCTGTAAACTTTCTGACAAGAGCTCAGCTTAGGTACGGCACTGTTAGGAATGGTGCTTTTTATGGGTCACGTGTTTCTCAAGTGGCACATTTGTTTTGCACAGGGCTTGTAGTTGATGGTTGCCTGATTATCTGCATGGGCTACCAGGTGCATCCAGCTGCTGAGAGTGGTTGTGCAGTCACATCACTGACAAGTTGACATCTTTGCTTCTTTCTCATGGCCCTCATTTCTTCACTCCGTTTTACTCATTGCTGTGGCTTGGAAAACAGAGTGTGTATTTGCAGGGCAATTCTAACCCCGATGCTTCTCATACACATGCAGAAAGAGTAAATGGAGCACGAGTTCATCTCACTTGGAAAGGGGGCCATGTCCTGGAGCTGCACAAGTATCTGAAGAGGGTTCCCTCTGGAATCCCAGATTGCTCAGAAAAAACTTTATGTTTTACTGTATATGCCATTTATATGTCAAAAGCTTTTATATCCCTCCCTGGCTGTGTTCAAGGCTAGGTTGGACAGACCCTTGGGTGACATGGTTTAGTGCGAGGTGTCCCTGCCCATGGCAGGATGATTTTAAGGTTCCTTCTAACCCTAACTATTCTAAGAATCATGATTCTATGATTCTGTATGCCATTGCTGGGTCACACTGTCCGCTTCTCTGTGCACTTGTAAGTATTCAATATGACACACAGGTGAGTGATACAACCCAGTCATTCTTGTGGCAAGAGATGCTATGGGATCACAGGGGGAGTAGCAGGTTTATTTTCTTCATAACACTTGTACAGGCTCAAATCAAATGAGATGGCTTGCACATTTCTGCATCTAATTCTAGGGATGTTCCACACCCTGTCACTACCAACCACTGTTTCTTCATGCAGTCTGTATTCTTTTAGGCACATCTCTTTTAGCTTGTTATTTAGAGGAAGCAGGTGAAGAATTCCTGGTGACTGGAATAGTATAGATGGAAATGAACTTGTCTGTGTGATCAGGCTAACCTGTTTGGAGAGAATTCAAGCACATTTCTTGCATGAGAAATTCCGGTCACCAGTATCTTCCACCTGATTTTCCATGTTTCTTTCATCTTCTGCATAATTTAGTTGTCCCCCCCACAACACATCCCTCTATCTCCAGTAGAAATCAGTAATGAAAGTATTATTAGGCTCTCTGACAGTGTAGCTAACAGTATTTGAAACTTACAGTGTTTGCTACTTTTTCATTTCTTACATTATTAGATCTGTTTATCCTGATCTTCTGAAATCCTGTGCTGGTCCACTCCTTCTACAGCCTCCAACATCCTTTCATTTCATTTTAATTCACACACTTCTAGTGGATAAAAATAACAGAGGTTCTGCCTACTGGCAGAAGGGCCGTCAGTAAAGCAAGATTTGTTCAGTGCCTTTTCCACTAAAATGTTGCTCTGTACATCTTTCAGGAAAAGCGCTGTTCAGGCAAAGGTGAGCCATGGACAGGAACCAAGGTGCTATTTAAAACCATGCATATCCTTATTTGCATCTTATCCCTCCTCAGGCTGAATGAAGGACTGACTCAGGCTGCTATGGTCCTGCAGCACATTTCCGCAATGGATCTAGATGCACAGTAGCACAACCTGACATTTCATTATTTTTAATAGTGCTATTGCTGGAAGGAGCTGCTGATGTGAGTGCGCATTCCAGCAGCAGGCAGAGGTATTAATGTGGAATCATGGCAGCAAGTGCTTAAAGATGTGTGGCTAAGAGAAAAGGCAGTGCTACTGGCAGCACACAGTACACAGAGTTAGATTCAATTACACTGTATTTGTAGGCACATACTTTCTGCTTCAGTAGTGGGCAGCTGCAAAAAAAGAAAGCATAAACCTCTACGGGACAGCCAGCACCTCATGGACAGTAACACCTTCTTGACCAAGAAGAGAAAGACTGCCCCGCCTGTTTGGTTTTGTGCCACAGCCCAGAGTTGCTCCTGATGTACGTTCTGCTGTTGGCAATTTTTGCAAGTGAAGGTGTCATTCGTTCTATAGAACAATGGTGTTTTTCTGGAACTAGGCAACCTCTTTTTTCCTTCCCACCCTCAGCTTTGCTGCCCTGCCCCAGCAGGAGGGCTGGATTCTGTCTGTGGCAGAACTGCTTTGCCCCTCTCCTAGGATTAAAGGGTGCCACAGGGCTCCAGTTCAGTCCTGGCTGAAGGACTGCGTGAGTGAATAGCACAGGGGACACTGCTGGGCACAACATGAGAAATCACTGGACATGACAAATACCACCTCAGGCACCAGGCAAAAGTCACAGATGGTGACCCCAGGGATGGCTGGAATTTGCAGGTGATTGAGATGGAGTTATGTGAGAAATGGCCAAAATTCACAGATACATGGAAGAGGAGGGCTGGGGACTTTTTGGGAGCACAACCTTGCAAGACCCGCAGTATCTCAGTCATCACATCAGTAATTGCATGTGAAGCTGAGCTTGCCTTCAGTAACTACATCAGAAATAGCAGATTTGGATGTGGATATTGCAAAACTGAGACTGATGTGGAGGAGGTAATTTGAGGACAGGGTTGTCCGTCTGGGAGGAGATGGAAGTCCTTCCCAATCCTGGAAAACAGAGCTCATGCAGACATGACCCAGAGAGGGAGAGAGGTTCCTTATGGAGAGCCAGGAAGCCCCTAACAATAGCAGCTTGCAATGGATTTATGACCAGCATATGTATGTCCCACTGTCGGACACCATAGGAAAGGGAGAAGATACTGAGCCATGGGAAGTAATTTATTCTAGCCAGGCACAAAAGAGGGAATTTGCGGATCCCAGAAGCAGCACTTTAGAGCTACCTCTTGAGGCAAGCCTTCCTTCCCTCCCTCCCTCCCTCCAATGCTCTCAAGGCACATTTCCCCTGGCTGCATGCGTTGTTTAGCTGTGCATAATGCGGGAGCTGACGTGAAGGAAAGGTGTTCCAATGACCACCACAGCTGAGCTCTCAGGGACCTGCAGGAGAGTGGGGAGCCACAGGAACCACAGCAGATAGAGCAGGTATCCCTTCAGAAAAGCAGGTAATTGTATCTCAAAGCTTCCTCATTCTTTGGGGAACTACAAAAGTGTCTTTACCTACGAAGGGGACTAAGCAGGCCAAATTCTGATATAGGTATCAAGTTTGTGGTGGTGACTAACTATAATAGGGAAAATTTAGCGAGGGAAATCTATGAAATAGAGTTTAAATACTTTCAATACTTTACATTTTCCTTTACCCTCTTCTTTGCATGCAGAGCAAGGCAATGCCTCAGCAAACTCATAACTTGACTCTTTGCTGACACCACATACTGATTCCAATATTGAGCTTTTATAGAAACATGAAGAGTAATTGATTAAATTTGGATAAATATTTAAAAGGATTTTCTTAAACTCACCTACTGCTAGGGCCTTTCTCACACTCAGGTGGTGGCTGAGGCAGCTGAGCAGAAATGCCAAAACCTCTGGAATGAGTTACATTATAGAAAGTTCAATGTTCTGCTAGGAGATGAGGAATAGTTAATCACACCAAACTCCCCTGAGGCAGGGTGGAATGGGTCATATGGACAGCCCAATATATCTGTTGCAGGTAACCAAGGCATGAATAACAAATGGACTCTAATTTAGGAATGTAAATAGAGAGATGCCTGATTTGATGCACCCAAGTCTAAACATTTTAGGCATCATTGTACTAATAAAGCAGGCAATTTTGTACAGTTGTCTGGGCTCATAATGAGCCCTGGCTAAATCCAGTTTTCAGTAACAAGGTTTCAGGGAAGGCTTAATGATGGCACAAATAGTACTACACAAAGCAGAGTAACCAGCTACATCCTTTTAAGTTACAGCAGCATTTTTTAACTAAAAAAAAATACCATTTTTGTGCATTATTCAGATTTTTATTATAGAAACACCACTTACAGTTCTCTTAGCTTTGTATGATAGCTAAACCAAATTCACAGTCCTTATCTCTAATATCACCAGCTATTTTAGAGGGATTTATTAGCTGGGATCCAAGCAGATACAATGCCTCTGCTCCCAGTATTATCTATGTATTTTGGTTTGACAATACTTAATTGAGAAGCATAAAAGCCCTGAGCGTGTTTTTTTATTGGTGGGGCTGGCTACCTTGCTGAACTAGAGGTACAGAGCATTGCTTATTTGCTTCCCCCTGTCCCTGCAGTGCTTGCATTCCTGCGTGTGGGCACAGCTTTGCCCAGAATGGTCCTAGAGGAGGTGTCAGCTCAGCATTGGCCACTACCACACACTAGAGTATTTCCCATTAAAACCAACTTTGGGGTTCAAATTCCCTGAGGATACAGACCAGACTTCCTATGTCCTGGGTGCTGATGTAGAGCTAAATGACCCCCACCATCCCAGCGTTCCCTTTCCCAGTGGGTGTCCTCTGGATGCCATCTCCTGCACAGAGAGCAGCAAGGCTGCCTTGCTGGATGCTGCCTCATGGTGTCAAAGCCCAGAGAGGGAACGGACAACAGTGGCTGGGCTACAAAAGCACAGATTGTTTCTGAAATAACAGACACCTCTCCTCATCTTCTCTGTTGCTGGCAGAGGTATTAAAACCCCATGTTTGCCTTCTCTTCCTCCTCCAACAGGGAGGAACAGTCTTGGGAGTCCAGCTTAACCCTCCTCTAGGAAAGCAGTGAGCAAATTGCTTCTTACATCATGGGCAGAGGTGTTTGCCACTGTGGCTGTGGTGCATTTAAAAGGGAGATCTTAAAATGGAGTAAATCTGTGGGTGTGAGCAAAGCAGAACATTTCAAGGAGCACTGTTGCAGAACAGAGGAAGAAATGACCGTGATTTTGCAGTTGGCTTTGGCAACTCTGACATTAATTTTGTGCACTCGGCCTTCAGATCCACCCACAAATGTTTCATTTTGCATGCCCCAAAAGCACATGCAAAAAAAAGAAAGGACATCAGAAAAAGGAAACTCTCAAGAAGAAATATCAGAGAGAGAAGGATGTTCTGAGGATGACATTTCAGGCCAAGGAGAGGTCTGTGAAGGAAGTCTGTGGGTTCCTGCTCATCACAGTTAGCGAAAAAGTAGAAATAATCCCCACACACAATGACTTCTTATTAGAGACTTGCAGTTCAGGCTTCATTTTCTTACCTGAATATGCTTTTTATTATTCCCAAAATTCATTGCTTTCATATACTGTGTAAGCATGTGTCGTGGTTTAGGCCTGCCATGCAGCCCACTCACTGCCCCCCCCCCCCCCCCCCGCCCCCCGGGGGGGGGGGGGGAGAAGTGGAAAAAAAGAACCCCCCACAGGCGCAATAAAGAAGAGCCATTTAATCAAGG
>WYDI02019788.1:892-14662 GCA_009867235.2 Psittacus erithacus | reverse complement strand
GAAAGTTAGAAACACAGCGCTGCACCAGCCACTAAGAAGGAGAAAAAATGACTGCTACTGCTGAACCCATGACAGTCAGCAAGTCAGATAAAAGAAGTCAGACTGTATCTTAGTTGCAATATTTGCTAGAAGAAGAAAGACCCAGCCTTACAGAGCCAGTTGCATTAAAATGGATTAAATTAACATTGGTCTGAAAAAAAAAAATCAC
Organism: Psittacus erithacus; assembly: GCA_009867235.2. Lineage (NCBI taxonomy): Eukaryota > Metazoa > Chordata > Aves > Psittaciformes > Psittacidae > Psittacus > Psittacus erithacus. The sequence goes on along the minus strand of WYDI02019788.1, from coordinate 14,454 downwards.
CTAAGCAGTCTCACTTTGGGAACAGAAGTCCTTCCTGTCAAACCCCCGCATCTGCAAACTCCTGTCACTGGCAGGTAAAGCCAATTACATTTCTGTTCAGATCTAGTTCTTCTGCTTTCTCAGGGAACAAAGGAAGAGTTCAAGTGCCTGCCTACATAACAATGATCACAAAGGATCACCCACTTATAGGGGTACTTCTAAACTTAACTTCCAGGACAAATAGGAAAGTGCATAATGGATGTAAGTCTCTGTAAGACAGATGATCTTGGACAAAGGGCAGACTCAACTGCAGTCTGTATTTAGATGGTATTTAAGAGGATCAGACCCCTGCCAGACTCTTGAAGAAAACTACACATTTGGTCTAGTATCTTTGAAAAGCTCTTATCTGTTATTAGACCCTGAGATTAGAAATGATATGAATTACACAGCAAAGGAATAAGAATCTGCAGCAAGAAGCAATTTACAACAAATAGGTAGTAGCTATTCTGTATCACATTTGATGCCCCAAAAGAAAAATTAAGTGTGATCCAGAAGGTGATAAGTGAACAAACACAATTGATTCGCAGGAAGAGGAGGAGAGAGATGGGTCTGAACATCGCTATTGACTTTGTTGTGTTACACCAGGGAATGGAGACTGAATGAAATATGTTTAGCTTGAATCTGAACTGCCAGTCTCAATCCTTTGATTAAAAATAAAAACTATTGCATCATGACATGCAGTATTCTCAATCTACTATTCCCAATGAAAAAGCATTTTATGTAGCTGCACTGCATTTCATTAAAGATATAACAGATTATGTCTAATATTAGGCTATATAAATAGGCCTGGTAAACTACTGGTTACAGAAGAGTTGATATCTGGTATTGCAGAGAAGGAAATAAAAGATGGGGGAAAAAATATTCCTACAAACATCTAGATCATCTAACATGAGGTAAGAAACTCACTAATGACCAAGTGTTATTTCTGGGATCTGGTATTATTCGTACTTTGTAAATTCTACAATTTCTTACTAAACATCAGCCACAAAAGTCTCTGCTTTCTACAGTGAAGTATCACAGCAGCACAGAAAGAAGATTGCTTTCTCAATTTAAAGGTGTAAATTTAATTAATTGATATAAAACTGTACTTTTAAGAAAATTACAGAATTGTTGCCAGGATGATTTATTTCTATCATGTAGATAATACATTCAAATTTGTTAGATTTTTACTGAAGAGGCTATAAATTAACACCTCAGGGTTATGATATTTAATTAGATGATCATCAATATTAATAACCAGCTGTGACTGTCATCTACACTTTATCTGGTTTAATACCATACACTATATTGCACTGAAAAATGTATGCATGCAGTTGAAAAGGTAGGAAGGAAAGGAATGGGACTTGGAAGAAAACACATTGGAAACATCATCTAATTGCTAATTAGCCTCCTCAAAAATCCAGTATCTTCAATGGTTAATGTGCTTTTAACTATAGAAAGAAATGAGTCATACTGGCATACACAGTTGTGCTTAACAGTAAAATTAATCTTTCAGTTTAAGGCGGAAATTGTTTATTGCTCATTTCCTCCTTTCTTCCCTGATTGAGATGGAGCATGCTGAATGTCATTTGAACCACATTTTATTCTTACATGGTGTTGATTAGTCTGATCTAACATTTGGTAATATATTTAACTTCCATGTAAAGGTTCAGTTATTCCAGGTGGCTGGAGATTTACCTATCATCATTTTCTCTAGGCATTGAGAGCAAATCTTAGTGGACCATATACTAAACTTCTCATAACGGAGCCAATTTCTGTTATATTTGCAGGAAAGACACTGGAGGAAAGTAATTTGTGAACTCAGTAGCAAGACCTGGTTAAACAACCAAAAGATTCAAAGTCATAAAGGTGGCCACAAACATTTCTTCTGGATGAAATTTCTTAGCCCTACAAGAAGTCAGCACTGCACTGTTGAAGCCCTTGTAGTGGCACTGTGGTTTGCTTGAGCTTCCCAGAAGAACTGCTGAAAGAGTCCCCACACTGACATGTAACAAATATGGAAAGCAGCAGAGTAAGAAGAAGGGTCAGCAGAATTATATTTATGGAGACACAGGGATCCAGGGACTTGGTGTGGATCATAGCAGCTGCTGCTCCAGCACAGGCCGCCAGCTCCAACCCTGGGCATGACACTAACTTCTGCAGCCTGACAGACGACTCTTCTACTCCTGAGATACAAATTTGCCATTATCTGCTGGCAAATCATGGATTTCACAAAGTGCTGTGTACTATTTCAGAAAGTGGGGGATGAAGAGCTATAACCAAAAGAGGTGTCTAAAGACAGCTGCGAGATACTTAGGTGCCAACCCTGCAAGTACAGAAGCTTTATAGGCTCCACACTTTTTGGTCAAATGCTCTTTGACCTCTCTCAGCTGTTTTAGCATACCTGGACAAGTTCTACAGCTGTCACAGGGCAGCAGTTTGGCATTGATTTCCTGCCAAAACCTGAAAGACATTTACAAACTACTTGCTTCTTCACCTAAGTGGTCTGTGGACCTGATATTATATGTTGCCCTAAGCATAAGTGTACATCTTCAAGAGAAGTGACTTTTCCCATAAAAGATATAATTTTCTGGGGGTTTTGTTTGTTTAGCTTCATGAAGTGCCTGCTGGCTGTACCTCCAGCCCGTATCTCAGGCATCTCAGGTCCCTTTGAAAGGCAGAACAGCTATCTGTTGTATCAGCCACTCCCCTCCCAGTTTTGTACCACCTGCAAACCTGCTGGTTGCATATTTTGTCCCATCATCCAGGCGCCTGATAAAGATGTTAAAATATATTTATCACAGTTTTGACCCCTAGGGTACACCTCCAGTGACTGGCTTCAAGCTGGACTCTGTGCTGTTGATCACAGGTTTCTGAGGTCAGTGGCTATTTTCAGTCCACTTCGCTGTCCATTTATTCAGTCTGTAGTTTGTCGCTCAATTTATTTATGAGGATGCTAAAGGAGACAATGTCCAATGTTGAAATCATTGCTGAATTCAAGGTAAACAGCATACATTACTCTGCCTTCATTCACTAAGCTAATAATTTCATCACAGAAGGCTATTAGGTTGTTCAAGCATGATTTCCCCTTTGTAAATCCATGCTGTCTACTCTCAATTGCCTTCTTGCTCTTAATATCTTTGGAGATGGTTTTCAGGAGGATTTGCTCCATTACCTTCCCAGGGGTCAAAGTGAGGCTGAAAAACCTCGCCTTAAAGGTTGAACCAAAATAGCAACTGAGGAAATTCTGGTATGTGGCATATAGAGCACTCATTGAGATGACTCCTGGGTAATAGAACTGCTGCCTTGCCCTTCACCTAAGCCAGCAGAAGAATCATAGGGCATGACTGAGTGCCTCTGAGTGGGGCTACCGAGGGTCACATTTGTCAGGTACAAGACTGGCTGCCTTTCTAGTCCCTGACAAGTAGAAAACTTAGCTTTGGCAGACCCACTGAAGTGCTACAAACAATGAAGCAACTGGGATTTAATAGGGCTTGTGAGTCTGATGATACTTCTTTGGGGTTGGAGCTTCAGTTTTAATAGCTTCCTCTCCCAATTTCTCAGGGAAATTGTGAGAAAAAAACTTTCTTTTTTGCTTCAAAGAACAAGAGGGTGAAGGCACTGCTACTATAAGTGGTGTAGAAGAGAGGGAAGACTGTGTGCTCCCAGTATTTGGTGCAACATAAGACCTCCACAACTTTTAGCATGGCAGTCAGTGTTGAGGGTGCTGGTGTCAAATGCAGGATATGGAGCTCATTGCTGGGGTATAGCCTATAATCAATGTGAGTTAGGTGTTTCAGCCCTACTGCTGGTCCCTGTTTATGGCAGAACCACCAATTAAGTGACAGCGTGCTTAAAAGATTGTGGGAAAAGATACAAATTGTCCAATAAGGGGGCATGAAGCACCTCAGTGCATTGGTGAAACACTAAGGAAGAAAAGCAGAAAATTTTTGAAGGAGAACAAATGCCTATCATCTTTGAGGTTAGTTTGTTGCATGCTGAGTGTACTTATATGTAATACTCGTATCACCAAAAGTAACCGCTGCTTTGCATTGCCATGCTGTGAAACATGCCCTACAGCAAGTGACTCCCCCGAAAATGATGTTACAGCATCAGTGTATCAATTGCTTTATTGCTCCACAGTGTCTTTTTCAGCAGCTTGTGCTTCTGCGAGCAAAACAAGGCACCATTTTCTTGCCAAGAGTATTCTTGTAAAATTCTACCAGTAGAGAAGTAGAGTTAAAGGCTGGCAAACAATTTCCATTCTCAGGCAGACAATAGCCACCTTGCTTCTTCAGATCTTTTATTCTCCACCCTGCAAGTACTTTCAGTTCTCTCTGCAAGCAAATAGATATTCTCTGTATTTAAAAGCATGGGCAACTGGTTAATAATGTTGAAGTGTACAACATGCTTGAATCAACAAACAAGGGTAGATCTACTGCTTCTAGAGGGAGGAGTAACATATGTTTACTGTCTGGCTATAGTCACAGTTGATTAAATCATTTGCTGATGCAGAATAGATAGCACTAAAAATCCTTAGGGTTGTTTTTGCTTAATCATGCAGGGTACAATATCATCTATTGCATTAAATTATGAGATGTCTGAAATCCTTAAAGTATGCTTTCTGTCCCTCATTTTGTGTACAGAATCATCATGGAAGTCATCCATTTCCTTCAAGTAAAGAAAATATAACAAAAACAAAGCAACACACCAACCCCAGTCCCCCGGCAAATTTGAGCCTGGCTTTCATAAGGAAAATCTGGCCCCTTAAAACTCAACTTTATATATTTTACTTATCTTAGGTATCCAAGAATTAAAGTATTTTTACATTAAATATATCCATTTTACCCAACAAGTAGTTTAAAAATAAAGCAAGAAAATGCTTTTGCAGAACATTTATTTTTGCAGCACACTTTATACTACTGTCAGTCAACTCAAAGTCATTCTTACAGGTCTTACTGAAAGGCTATAAAGAGCATTAAACCTTGAGAACTTACACATCCCAAGGCTGTTCCCTCAAAGATTTGCAATTAAACTAACCCGTATCTCATTTAACCAGGTAGGTGACAAAAGCACAGGTCATGCAATTTTGTGCTAATGTGCATTCCCAGAACTGAATGAGAACATGGTGGCTGTATCCCAGGGACAGAGTTAGTGAGACATGAAAGAGAAAAGGAGCTTGATGGATTTATCTGGGAAGTGCTCATAAGGGTACTGATACTTCATAAAGGACTGAAAAAGTCAACATGCCACTGAAACAAAGGCAAATAAAACAGCTGATGCCAAAATCTATTGGAGAAAGGCTTATTCTTATAACAAAATGTGAAAAAGAAGCCCAAGTCATACATTCTTGGCTGACTGAGGGACCAAACTAAAGCAGCAGGTGGGTCCAATTATAAATGGACTTACCTAAATGTGACTTATCTCCTAAGTTATGTAGGTCTCTAATGCAAGCACAATTTGCTGCATTTCCCCTTCAGCTCATCCTGGAACTCCAGCACAGGAGCAAGGTTTCCAGGTCCTGTGGGACCTGCTTGATTGTTCACACAGGACAAGCTCTGGTTAGAAGGACACGAGGATGTCAGTGTGCCAGAGCTGGAGGCTAGTGTCTGACATGGATTGACCAGATCCTCACTAAGACATCCCGCAACTTGCTCCCAGATGCTGAGCTACTCAGGCTCTCAGGTAGACATCTCATTACATATTGCACAGACAGTCTTCCTGATTGAGCACAATGAACCACCATGGAGAGCTGAGGTGGCCAAATGCTTCCCAATAACATACTTGCTCTGGTCCACCCCTGAGGAAAAGCACACTCTTGGGCAGTTATTCACCATTCAAGCAATGGCTGCTCCTGGATGACCAATAAAATTTCCAGGGGTCTAGGAAGCTACTTGCCCCTCAGAGGGAGTGACATAAGCAGACGGCATAGCTTGCTCAGCAGAAACAGAACAATTTTTCCCCTCCGTCTGAGACCTAATGGTCCCCTCAGGAGCAAGATACTGCTCCAAAGTGAGTGCCCATTCTTGACATAGGGTATCAGAGACTGCTATCTTACATCCTCTGTTGTGCTCATTATTCTTGCCCTGATTCTGGAGGATTATGAGCTTTTGGACTCCATCAAACAAATTGGTTACATTATGAAATGAATGTCAATGCTGTAGCAATAGCAACTCCTCAGTGCTCCCTAGGAAAGGACCAAGTGAGGTGAAGAGGATGAGAGAGTAGGAATTCATAGAAATATGGGGAATGAGAAGAGCATAAAAAGTAACTCGGTGCACTGGTTTCCAGGTTTTTGTGCCTCTTTACGATAAGCGTGAATAACTCCAGCCATTTTTCTGGCAGTAGATGCAAACGGCACAGCTGGAAGTCTGTTCCAGATTAAAACACATAAAGTTTTGTTGTGAACTCATTTTCCAAGGTCCCATTATAGTGTATTGAGTTTGCATGACAAGGATTTGGTAGCGGGAGAGTCTACTGGGGTGGTGTGAGAAGTTGTTGAAAGTTTCCCCCATGTCCAACAGAGCTAACGCTAGCCAGCTACAAGACAGAGCCACTATGGGCCAAGGCCAAGCCCATCAGAGATGGTGGTAGAGCCTCTGGTATAACGTATTTAAGAAAGCAAAAATGTTGCTGTGCAATGGCAGCTGCAGCTGGGAGAGAAGAGTGAAAGTATGTTGAGAGCAAAGCTCTGCAGACACCCAGGTCAGTACAGAAGGAGGGGAGGAGGTGCTCCAGGCACCAGGGCAGAGATTCCCCTTCAACCCGTGGTGCAGCCCGTGATGAGGCAGCTGTGCCCCTGCAGCCCATGGGGATCCACAGTGGAGGAGGCAGATGCCTGAATGAGGCTGTGACCCTGTGGGAAGCCCATGCTGGAACAGGCTCTTGGCAGGACTGTAGCCCCACGGAGAGAGGAATCCACACTGGAGCAGGTTTGCTGCAGGATTTGTGACCTCACAGGGGACCCAGGCTGGAGCAGCCTGCTCCTGAAGGGCTGCACCTCGTGTAAGGGACCCACGCTGGAGCAGTGTGTGAAGAACTGCAGCTTGTGAGAAGGACTGACATTGGAGAAGTTCATGGAGGACTGTCTGCTATTGGAGGGATCTCACAATGGAGCAGGGGAAAAGTGTGAGGAGTCCTTGCCTGAGGAGGAATGAGCAGCAGAGACAGCACTTTATAAGCTGACTGCAACCCCCCATTCCCCATCCCACTGCTCTGCTCAGAGGGAGGAGATAGAGAACTCAGGAGTAAAGTTGAGCAGATGAGAAAGGGAGGGATGTGGAGAAGGATCTTTTAAGATTTGTGTTTATCTCTCATGATTCTAGTCAGATTTGATTGGCAATAAATTAAACTAACTTCCCCAAGTCGAGTCTGTTTTGCCTGTGACAGGAACTGGTGAGTGATATCTCTCCCTGTCACAGGAACTGGTGAGTGATATCTCTCCCTGTCATTATCTCAGCCTATGAAGCTTTTGTTATATTTTCTCTCCCCTGTCCAGTTGAGGAAGGGAGTGATAGAATGGCTTTGACGGGCACATGGTGTCCACCCAGGGTCAACCTACTTCGCTGTTATAGCCAGCTCAGATCTAGCCAATACAGTTTGTGAAGGCTAAGGAGCAGTTTGCTATCAGGCTGAGATGGATCTGTCTAAGTGTGATGGACTGTATTAACTAGACCATCTTTGCCTATAGTGGGTGCCTCAGGAGCTCACTCACAGGTAGGTACTGATGCACACTTTAACATAAATGTCTTTGGGGGTGGAATTTCTTTCCATGTCTCACATTCACAGAGTTGGACTGAAGAGGCACTGGCATGCAGTAGTAGTAAAAGAGTTTGTGTAACAAAGAAATGGGGAGAGGTCGCAAAAGGTCTGTGGTGGTAAACTGTACACTCTGTGATGAGTCGTTCAGCATGTCATTCTGCATCCAGTATGCAAACACACATACTCACATGCATATATCCACACATGAATAAATAATCGCTGGGGAGCCACACGTGTTTTCCCATTGAAAGAATGCGATCTGTGCAGATAATAATTTCTGAACTATCCAACCCACTTTTGTGAACTGATCTACAGAATATAGCAAGAGCTGAATCCAGACTGAGATTTATGACTGAGATTATAACCCAGTGAAAGTGGATGTTTGTAATACAAACACTGTTAGATGTTTTAACTGTGGCTTTGCCAAGCGACGCCTGGGAGGCTAATCTGATTCCCATTTAAAGCAGTGGAAAGCTTCCCACAGACTTCAGTGGGGTTTAGGATCAGACTTGCAAGGCCTGTGCATTAAACATCCATTTTTCTCTCTGTTGTTCTGAATCAGTTGAAAGTCTACAATACCAAATTCGTTTTAACTGCGAGACCTGGGGGAGCAAAGTACTTTCAGCATAGTATGCAGGGAGTGATATGAACAGCTTCCATTAACACAAGGGGGCAAATAGTGTGTAATTCTGTATATGTTACAAAAACTTTCCCTCATAAAATGTACTGCATTACGCATAAAAATTGTTCCTGCTATTTTCAGTTTCCTAGATATTTATTGGACATTTCTACCACCAGCCATTTCTTTGTGCAGAACAGTCTATCTGTTTTGGGGAATAGTATATTGGCACATAAATTTTGTCCAAAATATGCAAGAACCATATTTTAAACATGAGGCCTATTTAAGTGATAGACCATAGATTTAAATCTTTGACTTTGTGAAAGGAAAACAAATTGTACTTTTTGCTTTTCATTCTATAATGCAAGAGTTTAATTGTTTCAGCAGAACAGATAGGCAAGTAAAGGCAACACATTTTACGTAGTTCTTTCCAGAATGAACAAAAGATGTCTAAATAGAATTTCAAATGGAAAATTGTGCACATAAATTCACAAGCTTTTCCTTTTGATATAAAATCTTTTGCCAGTTTTTTTTAACATTCCCTGAGATGCCATGTTTTTCTTTTCAGTACAACAAAATACTAAAGGCTTGTGTGAGAAGGGTGAATAGGAGTTTTGTCAAAATTACTTATGAATATTTTTTTTCTAGCATGTGGAGTAGAATAGCCCATTTTTGGTCATAAGTAATTCCAGATTTCTGTTATTGCTTTTGGCACATCATAGAAAACTGTGTGGTTAATAGGCTATACATTACCTACAAAAAAGCAGCATATAAACTGTTAAAATGAAAGTGTCTGGTGCATTTGGAGGCTGACGTATTTAAAATGCTTTCAGCAGAACCCTATGAGGAACAGGACTGATATATTGTGATCCTGTTTTTCTGCATGATATCCACTAACAAATAATAGCTCAGCAAGCAGATCTGAACTCTTTCAGACCAAGTAATATCAGCCAGGTCATTCATCCATGTTCATCATTTCTGTCAAGAGGAAGAGGATACTTCATTATCTGAGAACTTTTCAATGGTCACTTCCGACATGCCTGCTGTGCCAGGGCAGCATTTCTTCTTACTCATTTTCAACTTCAAGCTGACAGACATTCATAGAGAGAGGTTTCTGTGATTATCTTTTCTCTATAATAGCCACTGTAGGTTTCCATTTGAGTTGGGGTTTGTATTTTTTTGTATTTCTAAACATCATATTATCTTTTTATGAGAAATAAGTCATCATTTTTGAACATAACTCTGCATAACTTCTCTGTCTGCACTAATAGGTATTTTTTGCAAGTTCCAATTGAGCAATTTTTCATGAAATAGATTATCAAAAGAAAGAGTTCTGCTAGGCTTTCTTTATTCTTGGACTTCCTCTCCTACAAAGTAAATAGAAAATACTATTTACGGTACGGACTTACCGAGTGGGAAGCAAGTAGCAGATTTTTGCATGTCACTTTCTGAAATGAGTAATCTCTAAAAAGTACTATACAAAAAATGCTCACCTAAACATGGTTAGATTCCTGATATGTTCAGTTTGCTCCAGAAATTAATTATACAAGTAGATCTCATCAGCTGTAAGTTGTTTTATCTGCATCTCCCACACTGTTGCTCTGGGCTTCATGATCTGCATTGCTTCATGGCGCTGAGCATTCCCTCTCTACAGGTAGATATTAGTACAGTCTCTTCTTATGTAGTTCCACTGATAACTTTGAACATCAATTCAGTAAGTGATCACAGCACTGGCACTGGTATTTGGTAATTATAAGGGATAGAAACTCCGATAATTGAAGGATTAAGCTGGCCAATACTTACCAGGGGTTAAGATAAAATGCGCCCTTCATGCAGCTTGTTTTCCAGCTGCATGAGCACAAAATTCCTTGCATCTGCTTCTGAAGCTCCAGTTCCTGTCAGTACTGAATTTGGTGATAGTCTTACTTTATTCCAGTATTGTTTTTCTCTTATTTGGTCTGAGTTCTTACAAACCTCTTTTTCAGTATGTTGACTTGAGACCACTGGCAAAATTCTTCATGTAGTGATATCACACTCTGTGGCTGTCAAATGTAACCTCTTCCATGAATTGTATGCCTTTAAGAGATATGTTTAGTGACTGAGGAAAATTATTTCTGTTCTGAGTTGGAAAGAGAATGTGTAAGATGTTAAGCATGATGCTCGTGACCTGGGACTTTCCCACCAGCAAGGTGCAAATACAGTAGAAAATTGAAATAATGCTTTAAAAAAAAAAAAAAGAAAGAAAGAAAAAAGGCACAATGATGTGCAGTATTCTTCGAGAAACAAGATGATGCATGAACAATATGCCAACTGCTGTGTTTCTTGGATGAGAACCACCTTCTGCACTAACCAGAGGGAACCAGCTTTGTTTGCCAAGCTAATATATTCCCATATAAAGGGTAGAGTTAACAGCCCTGGTGGAGGACCCAGTGTTGGAGCAGCAGCCCTGGGAAGCAATGGACACTGAAGCTCATTGTTCTCCAAAGCACCAGCCTCCACTGCTGAGTGATTGCTGTTGCCACACTGCAGGGAGGACAAAAAGGAAACTGCAACTATTGAACTCAGACATTCTCATCAGAGCTGAGCAAATATCCAGCAGAAGGATATACCCAGTTAAAAGAGATCTGCACCTAGCAGGGAGCTTGAGAACAATCTGCGTTCTATGTTTGTGATATATGAATGTGGTTAGGAACTGTCCCCTTAATTTTTCTAAAGCTTTCCACATGCAAACAATGAAAGAAAAGTTGCCTGTGAATTACTGTTCCTTGCAACTTCCATTTTGCTCCTCAGGAAAGTCCCTTGCTGTTTTTCAGTTTCCACTTCATCCGTCCCTACCAGAATATTTCCATCTCTGATGCCTCCAGAAAACCTCTTACCCTGCCTTCATGCAAGATCAGCCAATGAGAAAATGTACTAAATATTTCTGAAGCACTTTGAATGGTAGCTTCTTTGGGATTGCATCTGTAATATATGACCCTCCCTGTTACAATTTGCTTCACGATTATGTTATTTTTAATTTGCTCTCAAGCAAGCCCAAAGAGCATTTTTCTTGTCTATTATTCATCACAGTCTACTGGATGCCACCTCAATAAAATGCCTAAATGCTTGTAGTGGTTAAAGTGCTCACTCTGTTCAGGGTCTTGAGCTCCGTCACATTAGCTGAATGCTTGAGCATATGTTCACATCCTCTTGAATTACACTGTTATTTAAATAACATCTGTAATTTCACAAACTCTTTACTACTACCTTTAAAAATCACTCAGATTTAAAATATTGACATGGGGGTCAGGTTTATTCCTAGCATGACTCCTTTCTAATCGTTGAAACTACCCCAGAGATGAATTCGGGTCAAGGTCTTTTCTTCACACCATTTTCTTTAATAGCTCTATTACTTCTGTATATGCATAGTATTAGAAATATCTCAGAATTAATAGTTTCTGAAATAACCACAGTTCTTTCACAGAATAGATGTCCTGGAACCCTGCATTTACCAAGACATTATGTATAGCTAACTAGCAATTTCTTCTACTTGTCTGACCAATTAATCAAGTAAATCACTCATTGCTGTGCTTTTCTGAAACTCATAAAAGATAATGCACAGAAAAATGGACAAGATATTAAATTTCACTTAGCTTCTAGTTTATTGCCTACTTAATAAGAGAATGTAAATAAGAAACCAGTCCCAGAGCTATCATATTTCTCATAATTTGGACAGCCGCGAGTTGCTTATGCGCTTGCGATTCTCTACTGTGCCTTACCTAGACATTTTACCAAGTGGTGTGAGCCAAACAAGCATTACAAAGGTCAGCCAAAGTAAATTTATACTGTCAGAAATTTGAAACAGTCAGAATGCCCTGAGCACAAAGAACAGGTTATTTATTTCCTTTATATGAAGGAAATTTGTAGCCACAGACACACTTTACAGATTTGCTTACAATACATGTAGTTCTTGCTAAGTATAGTCCTGAGCAACATCATATTGAACAACCAAATCAACACAGCCCAAGTACTGGAGTTAAACACCTGAGCTTGGAAACTGAATAGATTCATAGACCACTTAAGTAACTTAGCTTGGAAGAAATATTGTTGACACCCAAGACCAGTTAACATTCGTATAGTATTTTGAGCTTCACCACCAGTTATAATGGAGCAGTTTCTTTCCACAGAGGAATGTAATTATAAGTATTTTGATTAGGTGCTTACAACAGGAGCGATGCTGGGATGAGCTGAACCACAGAGACTTTCTCCTGCAAGGTTCAGTAGGGGCTGGCAATCAGCTTTGGTCTGCTGTTTCCTTTTCTGTCCTTGTTTCAGTGTTCTATTTGACTTGCAATCACCATCTAAGGTCCCTGCCTTTATTAAGGCTGACTAAACATCCTTTAGTGAATCTACTCCTTATAGAGTTACTTCTTGTAAATACCTGTTAATTATTCAGTGATTTTGAAACCTTTGGGTAGCCGATGCATTAGAAAACCTACTTGCTGAAGCAGTCTAGATAATAATTTTTTTTATTTCAAAACAAAAATCAACCAAAAAGCAGTAGTCTTGAAAAAACTATTTTTTAACAAAGAACAAATTTTGTACACTTACATGCTTGCAGGCTGAGTATCTTCCCATGTAGTCTTTGCTAGGTAATAAGTTATTTTAAATTACAGACAAAAATGTATAGTAGTATTATATTTTGCAAATAAAAATGCTTATTTCCATTGATATTGTGATAAGAATACACTAAACACCAGTGTTTAGAAAAGATGCAAGTCCACATAGCATTTTATTTTCTCAGACAAGATGGATTTTTTAGTGTTGACAAAAATATGGCAACATCTCAGAACTATAAGAAAGTGCTTTGGGTTCTTGGCCACTAAACAAAGAAGATTCAGAATTCTCAGGCGTTTCAGAAACCACATGCTCTAATTTTTCCACCTCACTAAAACTGCACATGAATTTACACTAGATGTGGGCATGCCAAGTAGTAGAGGGCTTGAAAAGTTTATTTTTTTGTGATAAAATTTGAAGCTTTGTGTTAAACATTATTTAAAGGTGCCTGTTTCCAACATGCACTTGTCTGTCGTGACGCGGGAGTCACGGACACCGCTGAGCCGACCAATATGATCCAGCAAATGCCGTTTATTGCCTGTTAACACACTGCTTATATAACAAACTT
>WYDI02019786.1:0-24761 GCA_009867235.2 Psittacus erithacus | reverse complement strand
GTCCCTGCCCATGGCAGGGGGGTTGGAACTAGATGGTCTTAAGGTCCTTTCCAACCCTAACTATTCTGTGATTCTATAATATTTTTAATGAAATTCTACAATGGGAGGCCTTACTCAGTGGCCAGTTCTCTTGATTCCATCTACTGTTCTTTGGCTGTTGCTTAAGGGACTCTTGAAATGAGAGAATTACACTGTTACATGTCAATGCTGCTGGAAAGGGGCATGCAGGTTACTCACCAGGAGTATGTGTTGCAACTTTCTTCAGGTGACAAAGTTAGAGCTTGCTCTGTTCTTTCTACTTTAACCACGTGAGAAATATGATGTCCTCATGACTTTTAACAGCTTATTAAGTTTGTTACACTATTTCAAAATAGGCAGAATGGATGCATCTTAGGAACACCCATCATTCTGAAGATTTTTTGTTGTACTTCAACCATCTAAATCAAACATTTTGTTACACAAGACCATGGAATTGTTACAAAATTAAGACTTTGGGCTCAGTCCTTGACTCTTCTCAAAGTATTAAAACAAATGATGTGCAAAATCTGTTTTGTGGCAGCGTCTTCTGTGTAAAGCTAGGTAGTGAATCTGTTTTTGTGTGTGCTTGCATTTACAAGCCTGAAGCCAGCAGTGTATTTTTTTCCTCTTTAATTTTCTCCTTTGTTTATTCCTTGAACTCAATCTAGAATACTGAATAAAAAAAATCTTGAAGCAGAAGGAAATATTTCACATTCAGGTTTTGCCAAAGCATGAAAAAAATCAGAGTAATTTTAAAGGAAATGATATCGCAGAGGAAATATTTAACTTATTTATTTTGTAAATGTGTCTATGCCATATACTGATATGTCTATGCCATATCAGTACTTAAACACAGTACTGATATAAAGTTACTATTAAAACTGACAGGCACTGCTACCTTAGATGAAGCTTATTTGCAACCAGAAGCAGAACTTGTAAGAATTTCGTGGTCTTCTCCACTGTTGATGACCAAAATTAATGTGTTTTACTGTCCACTGAGAAGACTGAGTATTCATGCTATCAGGCCCCATGTTTTGGGAAGCAGTAACCTTCTGCTGCAAGGCAGTAATTGACAGTTAAATGGGGTAACTTCATACATTGTTCCATGTCTAGTCACTGGTCTCCTGATCTGCCTTGCATTTGCTGACCGCAGCTTGCTAGAAGAAATGGCATTGCCAACATGTAAACTAAGAAATAGGCTGACTATTACATTATAGAACCTTTTCTATGAAAAGAAAGTGGGCTTTTTTTGTTTGTTTTGTTTTTAAATAAGTCCCCTGGTATTGATGCAACCCTTCGCATTCTTGTATGTCAGGACATATGCCACTGAGTGTATTGAGCAAACAAAACCAGACTCACTCAAAAATAAAGTAGAAAGGACAAATACTCTTGTGGAGGAAAGCAGTGCTTTAATTTGTATATTACCATTTGATGTTAGCTGCAGTTTATTAAAACAAGTTCACACAAGAAGAGTTAACACTTGCAATGCAAACAAATGCCACTGCCCTGTAAAAATGATGTGTTATTACTGTACCTGTGCAGCTTACCCTGGGAGACAAAGAAGCAGGACTGAACACTTGTTACTAATCTCCACCCTATTATGCACATGCCTTGCAATTTATTCTCCAATTTCTCAATGCATGATTAAGGTAACCTGTTATCAAGTCCCAGTTGAGTTTGAGTGATTGTCCTCGTTTGTCCCACAAGGACCTCAGCAGATGCAAGGTAACATGCCTATTGAGAGCTAAGTTGCATTATGCTACATTAGTTGTGGACTGGGAGTCAGCATGAATTACTTTTTTTAATTGCTTTATGTGTATTTAGGAGGAGTAGTGCTGCACTTTTAAACTATGTATGCATAACTATATAACATATCAAAATTAAACTATCTTCAAAGTACAAATTTACAGTTCACATACAGAAAGATGGTATCAGTGTTACCTACCAATTCTATATGTTTTCTTCTATGACCAATTGTGCAAGCTTAATGTTATTATTTTTAATAAAGACTATAGGCTTCTAATACGTGAACAGCACTGGTCACCCATCTGCTGGAAGGAGAATACAGCAAAAATCCAAAACTCCATTTGCTTCTTGCCTTAACCCAACCTATGCCTTTCACAGAAATTAATCCTGGGAGAGCCTTTGAAAGGTGCCTGTGTCCTATGCAGGAACAATATTGCTTATCTGCATTCTCTGCTGGTCTGCTAAGCCATCTAACTAAGCAGCTCACAAAAAATGCTCTGTACTTTGGCCATGGAGTTTAGCCAAAGTCTGCATCCTTTTTAGTCATTAACTACATCATCTTTTGATATATGTCTGAAGTATTTACAGTTTTTTGCATGACCAAATGTTTTCAGGCTTAACAAAACCCACACTCCTCTAGTGTCTATGGATTGTCTAGGTCTAACATTTCAAAGGTTTGCAAGATCCTCTCCTTATGTCTGAAAGGATATAAATAGCATTCAGTTTAATTAACATCAGCAAAGGCATTTTGCAAATAGATTTACTGTTACTGGCTTTCTCCATTTCTTGATTTCAAGATGTTAAGCTTTCCAAAATAAATTTATCTTTTTTTTTTCTTTTTTTCAGGAGGAGAGGAGCAACTTCTTGCTGTTTCTCACTAGAGGGGAACTGTTTCAACTCAAATGTGCATTTTATTGATGAGAAAGTGGTGAGGAAGTGTTATGATGGACTAAGGATATAAGGCAGGCGAAACTGTGTGGAGGGATAAATTAGCAGCTGGTATAATACAATTACCACATTTCCCTACAAACTTCCCTGTTTTGTTTCCTTTTGTAGCACCATTTAGTAGAGAAAAGGGAAAAAAAAATCATAATTCTTGAGCATGTTGACATGTCTCAAGAACTTGCACTACAATGGTGACAGCATAGCTTAAGACAGAGGGCTGGGCAATCTTGAGTCTGGCTACAGTAAATGCCAGGCCAAATCTCATCATAATTAAAACCATTTTGGAAGCTGTTTCCAATTATGGCAGCTGCCTCTGGGCCACGTTCCTCTTCCTACCCACACTCCTTCCTGGTCACAGAGGAGTGGGGTTGTCACTGGAGCAGCTCCATGCACACCCACAAAACGCTTCTGCTGCGGCAATCCTCACACAGCATGGGGGAACTTTCTCTGGCGGGTGAAGAACGGAGCCCGTAGCTGTAATCAGGACTTGCAACCAAAAGGTTACTTAGGAGGCAAGTGATCCGGTTTCCCTAAAGTAGGCTTAAAAGGCTGTAGGGTATATTTTCAAAGCACTGTGCAGGATTTCAGCCATGTGACTCATTAATGTCAATGGGAATCATGTTGTTAAAACTTTGTGCAGTGCTTTGAAAATGTATCCCTATATGTCAGTTTTCTTTTCTAGGCAAAATTATCAAAACCAGACCTTGTGGACCATTTTTTTAAAAAGAAGGTTTTCAGGATTGTATGTTAATAAATCAATGGTTTAGCATGCTTGATCTGCTCTCGTTCCTTCCTCCTCCATCTCCACTTTCCATTTTATCATTGACTTTGATTTTATGCAGAGTTATAGTAACATACAGTTATTGTAGATGTTGCCTGGAGGAAGACAACTGCAGAATCTCAGAGACTGGATTGCGAATTTTGTGGAAAGCAACAGTTGTGATACGAGGGGTAATAATATTGGTTGTATCATTTCAGCCATAAAGCAGAATCAGTGAAGAAAACAAAACCCAGGGGTTTTTTATTATTATTGTCATTAGCAAATTGCAACAAATCAGCCTTTACTTCTTAAAAAAAAAATGGGTAAAAGATTTATCATTACCTTTTCAGGATAACTCTGGGATCCACTACTAACAAAATATCAGATGACAGGAGTATGTGCTTAGCAAGAAACCAAACTGATATGAGACCTCTGGTTTCCCAGGAAGAATTATACTTCCTTTGACTCCATTGAATACAGGGAGAATTACCCTGAAATGCTTTTAAGCTTTGAGCTACAACACAGCTATGAATTGTGTATTCCTATTAGCTGCATTTTTTATTTGGCCAGAACATGCTGCTATACTTTTGGTCCTTCCTCTAGAAGTAAGGTACATGTCTATTGTATAGTTTATTACTTGTGCAGCAAAAAGGTGCATCATTTCTATAAGCTCCAAAGCTTTTTGCCTTTAAATCTCCAGCTCATGTCTGTCCTGAGAACCACATCTTAATTTGAATTAATCTCTGGAATAAAATGATGGCTGGCTGTATGGATAGTGTATCGTATGGTTCTGTAGTTCCATTTCTCAGCCGACAGCTGTTCCATTCAGCAATTGCTCTCCTACAAGTCTCAGCAAATACAGAAGACTAGAATTACACCCTCTTTTTCTCTTGAAAGTCACTGTTGTGCAACAGTTTTGGGATAGTGCTGTTAAAAAAGCTTATATGATGCTGTTTTGTGACTGTACGTGGTGATTGGTAGTCAGTCAGAGCAGGAATGTCTCAGATAATCTGAGTTGAAAAGAAAACAGATGTGTCTTCATGATTGCTAAAGAAGAGAATAAGAAATGGCCAGAATTCTCCAGCTAACTAGACAAAGGTAAATGGAAGTAGTCCTGGAGAGGATAAACAAAGTGCATCCATCTGCTTACCTGCTAATTTTTATCTTCCTTTTTCCTTTCCAGAAAGAAATCACATTTTTGCCCAGTCTGCTATGTTCCTTAGCTTTCTGACAATATAGGGTGTTATCTTATGTTATGTCCTAAGTTAAAAGAGTAAGATCACTTTACGTAATAATAATTCTGTGTAATGATGTCCTCCTATGTTCCAAGAGCCCACTATTTATATAGCTTAAAGCATTCTCCCTCTAATGACTTCACAGAAGATGGCATAGTGCCACTGAAAAGTAGGTATCTGGATTATAACACCAAATGCAAGGATGCCACAAGGGTTACTTTGCGAGAGACAAGTTCCAGCATATTTTCCAGTAGTCACATTTCCTCTTTTTGTATTTATAGCTCTTTAGTTTTTTCCCTGGCATGCAAAAGCTTTTTAATATGCTTCCCCTGAAGTGCTTGGGAAAGTCTGCTTTCTGGACTATCTTGCAGTGTCATATTGGTTTTGGGAAGACAGTTGTTAGGGAGTGAATCAGAGAATATAAAGTAATCAGTGAAAAATTTGGAACTCTGTTCTGTACCCAATAGTCAGTAGTCATCCAAAGTATAATGCTCAGGAAAAAACTGAGATGGAAAATACAGTTTGTTTGGTTGTTTTGTCTGATGTAAAGGCCAGCAGCAGTTAATTCAATGTAAATAGTAAAAATGAGAGAAAAAGTGAGAGTAGATGCCTGGAGATTCACAATGAGCAGTACTATGAAAACCTGAAACTCAGCTCAAGTTCAACAAAGAAGGGCTCTTATCCCTTTGTCCTGTACTTATCTTCTTATTGAGAGGGTAATAATTTCTCTGTTTTCATAATAATTCTTCTCTGTAAAGCTCAAAGAACTCCAGAAACATGATCGTACTCTGTAAGTTCTTTATGCAGGTGGAAAAACAGGCACGCAGAGGGGTCTGTCTTCTGATACACTGCCTTGAAACCCACTTTTCCCTAGTGCCATCATTAGTGTTGTGGTTCTTGCCCTTCCTCTACTCACAAGCCATCCATTTTGTTCTCTGCAGAACACTGAAAGCTCCTACAGAGCTTTAAAGTCTTTTGTGTTTGGATACCATGGAGATAAATGTAATAGAAAACTTCAGTGAGAGAAAAAGTGCTACATTTCTAAAAGTTAGCATTTGGAGTTTTTTTCAAGGTACCAACAAAAGAAAATGTAATAGGTTTTTATACACAAGGGTGGTAAAGTCAATTTTCTAGACTAAGTTGATATACTTTGAATCTCATAACAAACATTACCATAATGATTGAGTAATCTTACTAAAATGCTTTTCACACTGAAAATTAAGAAATTCTGTTTCTATGATGGTAATGCTCCTTACTTTCAACCATATGCTTTTGGTGGGAACATGAAGGGGAAGATCTAGCAGTTATAATGAGGTGTGTATTTTGTGACTGCAGAAGGGATATTAAAACATGAACACTGTTATCCAGTAGATTTTCATTCTTTCACCAGGTGGACATGCTGCCTCATTGCCTCCTTTTCCAAAGATATGTCAGTTTAGCCTCTAACACTCAAGGTAAAGCAAAATGTATGAATCCGTACTCAAATCCTAGGCAAGCCATATTCTGTCTAATTAAACCTGGTTCATGAAATCAATGACATACATAGTTTCCTTAGTCTTTCCAGGGATTGATGGCTCACTGCTTCTCCTATACTCGTTCTCTGACATAACACAGAAGTATGTAATATCTGTTGTATTTACTATTTATGTAACTTCAGGTTATATTTTGAATTTGTCCTCCACTTTTTTATCTGTTGGAGGAAAGAAAGCATCTTTTGTGTTTATCATCTGAGTTTAAAGACTTCTTTTCTACTAACCTCTGAAAGCAAACGGACAACTCATTCTCTGATGATTACACTGTTTTCCTTTGGATCTGGGTATGTTACAACCAAATTACTCCAAATAATATGTGACTAGGCTGATATGGAAATTGAATAAAAGGTCTGAGGACCACCACTGCTTGATAACCCAAGTATTTATCATACCTGTACAAGTCATTAACCCACCACAGGCTCTTCTTTTTTGGAGTGTACTTGGAGACTGGACACCAGGTTGACACAAGGAGATCTGTGCACTGCATCCATTACATGGATTGCTTCAGAAGTCTCAAGGTTATTTTCAAACAACTGAATTGCTCATGTAGGTACAGCAGTTTGAACTGGAGATGCCAGTTAGGCTACTACTTTGATCAAAAGCATGACCAAACCAGATATCAGAGCAGCAGGTGGAAAGACTGACACAAAACTTTTCAGTAATAATCCATGAATTCTGTATTATAACCTATTACAGAAAGGATTATAATAGGTTGAGTTAAGTCAACTTCTTTGTAGAGAAAATAACCAAAAGGGAAAAAAATCTCAGGATCAGTCACACCTTTGGTAAATTCAGTTTAACCTCAATTAATGGAAAACCTGGAAAAGCATGAAGTATTCCCACACCTTGAAGCTTTGCACCCCACAGACCCATGGGTCTGCCAAGGTCTGGCACTTTGCCTGGTCTAATAAACTCTCTGACAAGCGGGAGCACTGGGGATCTGTATGGTGAGATACCCTTGTGGCTCATGTCTGGCAGAGCTTAATGATTCAGGTTCAGCATCGTGTGAGAGCAGCTGCACTGCTGCTGGACTGAGTCCCAGAGCTGGCTCAAAGTTTCTCAGCAGCATAATGACTCAGTCTTGCAGTGGTGGGTGAGAAATTTTGGAGCAGGTAAAGGAGACTGGGGAAGGAAGGGAGATTTGGGACAGTTGTGAGGGTTCTGGTTGCGCTGTTCATGGAAGGGCTACAAAATTTTGCATTATGATTTTGCTGAGGGAATGGACTGGGTGGAGTTAGTAATGTTTTGAGTGGACAAGTCAGAGAGCTGACAGATTTGGGGGTTGCAAGAAGCTTTTTCTTTCTGACTCTTCTACTTCTGGGACCCCTTTTTAGTTTTGTTTCAGGAGCATGGAACCTCCTTTTCAGTCCATCTTCTGCAAGGATCATGAACCATCTCTTCTCTCTGATGCAGTCACCTGCTCTGTGCCCACCCTACACAGACAATCACTTTTGTATGTGGGAAGATACTATGAAGAAGCAAGTCTTGTTTTCCAAGCCTTTGCTAAGGGCCTGGAAAAGCCCTGGGAGTCCTGCTGGGCCACACCCCCTGCTGATTCTGACCCCCCATCATGGGTGGACAACCTGGTCCAGCCTCAGCCTGTCCCTGATCCCAGGGAGGTGCCTCATGCCCAGGGCTGGAACCATTCCCACTGCCCTCCAGTTGGTCTGCTCCTGGCTGGGACTGTAGGACGGGAGTGAACAGTGAACAAGCTGCAGTAACTTGCCACTTTGGATGCTTCTTATTATTCCTCCATAACTACAAGGAAACTCAAGACTGTATGCCTTGCACTGATTGAAAATGTTTTCTAAACACCATTTTAAAACATTTTCCTAAATCAATCTGGAAAATTTATGGAGTCAAGTTCAGGATTATCTCAGATTTCGGTAGCTAGAATATTTGTCATATTCCTAGACACTCATGAAATCAGCTGTTTCCTTGTATATTTTCTTGTGTTATATTTTATTTTTCTTCTAGTTTTCACAGCACTTTTTGTCTTTTTTCCATATTTTGTTTTCTGTGAAAGACTTCTTTCCCTGCCATAATCTGTATTTTATTTCAGTGAGAGTGTTTATGTGTGGTCATTCTTCCACAAATATTTTTGATTTATATTTTTGAACAGTTTTCTCTGATTATAGCTGGTTTTTTTTCTCTCAGTAGTAGGTTAGGAAAAGAAATAAGGGTGGAGAACAACTCCTGTAGCTAAAATGGTTTCAGTACATGGTGAAAAAGTTGTAAAGTAATTAGCATTGTTGCAAAATCTTGTTAAGCAAACTTTGGAGTCCTTGTAGTGACTGTGAATGAAAATGGGCCCTCTGAGAAAGAGGAGCACAAGGTCAATGGGCCATGGAAATCCCTCTCTGACTTCAAAAAATGGAGCTTAGGATGAAATGTCACTTCATCTGTAGATATTATATTAGTTTCTATTTTTTTTTTTTTTATGTCTTCTACTTATGTTGCTGTCTCCTTCATTTCTTCTCACTTTCTTCCATTTCCTATTTCTTGTGCTTTCTGCTCCTTTGTTCCATCCGCTGTCTTTCTCCACCTTGCTCTCCTGGCTGATCATTACTGGAGATAAGGGCCCACATCCCACATGATGCTTGCTACAAGCACAAAGGAGCATTGATTTTTGTTATTAGTCACTAACGTACAAATAGATCTCAGTTCTCATGAAGACAGTTTTCACACGTCTGACTCACTGTGGACGATGTTGCAAGTATTTGAAATAATGAAGGTTTTGGTCCAGCTGCCCTGTGAATTGACCTGCATGAACACATTTATTTTGTTTTCGATTCCAATTTTTCTTTGTGTGTCTGTGTGTGTGTGTGTATGTTAATTTTACCAATCTGTTTTTGTTTCAGGTGCCTCCAAGTACTGTTTTCAGTAACAGTGTTATTACATTTAAGTTCTTTCCCCATATTTCATGAAAACTACCAGCCAAAAGATCAAATGGTTTTCTGTGCAAAACATTGTTTAAACAGCTGAAATACTTCTTACATGTGTCTGCGTCTACTGTAGATTTCTATGAAGTACTAAGTATCACACATTTAGGCATCTGCCATCTTCGAAGTGATTTCTGAGTAATGGATGTGAACAAGTCAGCTCTTCAGATGGCAACTTTCCATAACTGTATTCAATTTTGGGAGTGCTGTTATTCGATATTGCTTCTTTTTTCTAGTAAATTTTATTTCCAAATTTCATTTTCATTATGTTTCTTTTTATACCATTTCCATTATCTATCCCAAGAGAGAAACCAAGACAAATACTTTTGAAATAATAATAACACAGAAACTACATTTGTATTCTTTTAAAGTTGGGATTTATATCCCCTCTCACAAATCATGGGAATTCATAACAATAGGCTCATCTGAGTTCAATACGAATGAAAAAACATTCCATTGACTTCAGAAAGTTTTGAATCAGGACTTATACTGTGTTCTTTGGAGTATCAATGAAGCATTTGTGCTTTAAAATATTTCCGTAATTTCATTGTCTTGCATTTGTCTTTCCAGTTCCTTTCTGAATTTTTGGCTTTAGAAGGTTCTGCAGATGAATTGTGCATAGAGAATGTCCACTTCAGCAGCTTTAGACTTACTACCTTTCGTTTTTTTCACTGGTTGCCTACTTGGTTATATGTAATGTAAATTAAGGTCTGTTTTGTTTAATTTTTCCCCCCTAAATGACTGCTATTTTCTCATGATGGCTCATAGTTTTCTCTTTGAAGCAAACTCCAACATTTTCAAGTTGTCTTTCTGTGAGATGTCTCTTCATATCCTTTTCTCTTCTAGTTCTTAATTCCACCTAATTTTGCAGTACCATTATTGAGATAGCATTCATAGTACTGACTGTATTTGCAGAGGATCATGAACTCCTAATATAAATAATAACATCTTTCATATGGCGACATTTCTCACTCCTCCTTTTTTTGCGCCCTCTTACCTTTTGTTTGCTTTTTTTGACCTTATCTGGGCATTGAAGTGACCCGGCTGTCCAGGGCAATGTCTGGGTCCCTCTCTTTAAATAAAACTGTCAGTTTAGAACCCAGTAGTCTTTAGGGAATTATTTTTAAATCTGGCTGCCCATGGATGGTGGGCTCTCTTCCAAAATTCTTTGATTGTTCTTTTATTTACTGCTTAAGAAGCTTCATAATAGTTTTAATGTTTCTCACAACAACTTGTCAATAAACCTGCTGAACTGGTGGGAAGAACTTACTCCAGGGAAAGGAAGAATGTTTTATTCTCTGTAGGATAAGAAGTTTTCTAACAGCATTATGTATGAGGGTGGTAGTGCTGTACTAGGCTCTAATGCAGTATACTGCTCCCTCAGACATTAAAATAAAGGTTGTTTTAGGTCAGCACTTGCTCATTTGCAAAGTAAAACATTCAGGTTATTGTTTTCCTGTGTAGCTGTTAATTACAAAATTATGATCTTTTATTTTTTAAAGTTTGGTTGCCATGGGGGAGGAGAAGAAGAAAAGACACTTGGATTTGCCAGCCCTCATGTGTGTGCACGTATCTCCAATTAAAGTAGCACAGAGAAGGTTTGGTGGGTTTTTTCCCAGAATACAGGGGAAACAAATTCTCTGCAACTGAAAGCACGGTAAATGAATTGCATTCCTGGAGGGAATTTCTATTCCCCATGCATAATATTGGAGTAGCACGTCAATTCCCTCTCCTATGGCAGGAATTTTTTCATTAACATTGTTTTACGGGTGGAGGTGGGGAAGAACAAGCTCCTTTGTCATGTATGTATTTGCTTACTCAGTTTCTCTAAGGATTAGCAATGTGCTAATGGGGAGACTTTTCTTGATACCAGTGTTGTTTGGTGGTGCCCTTTTTGTACAATGCCCTCGAATTGTTCAACATTATTGTACATTTCCTAGGTAAAAAGAGAGTAAATTGCCCAACCTTTCTGACAGCAAGGGGTCAAACAGGGCTGATGGAAATTTGCACTTGCTGATTCTTGGGGCCAAAGTCTGATCTTAGTGAAATCAGCTTAAATTTTCCCTAAAAGCAGGTCAGCCATTCCAGATTTACTCCAATGTAGCAGAGCAGATTTTGCCTGCGGGTCTGAATTTGGCTGGTGTGCTGTAATGTAATTAGTTACTGAAATTCTAAAAATAATAACAGATGCTTTAGCCCTCCCTTAACCAGCAGATTTTGGGATGCAGGTTTGTTTAAGAACAAAATAATTTGAAACTTCTTAGAAACTCATTTGTCTTTTTTGGCAGCTTGAATCTGCTATTAGTGATGGATGGGTCAGCTTCATTTAAAGACCTTGCCTACCTTCTTCTAAATTGGCCATAGGTTTTGGAGGACATCTGCAAATCATTGAATGAATCAGAAAAGTACAGATTCACAACAGTTCTACTTTCTTGAGTTGCGTTTGATATTTCCTGTTTTTAGGGTTTCCTTGGTATCTAACACATAGGCTGCTAAACACCAGCTGCTCCCAGTGACTCAGATCTGTAGACCTTTGATTGATTTATCTTGTCATTAACCAATTTCTGTACTGGAGGGAGGACATTACCATTTTTTGTGAGTATAAATATTGAGCAAACTTCCTCCCTATTTCTGTGGAGTACAAACTCCAGGCTTCGGTATGTCCTGTGATGTAACTGCAGGTCCCTTACTCCTCAATTAACCCAAATCCTATCAGGGACACTTGATTGAATTCACAATGGCATAACTATTTTAAATCTAAAAACATGACTGTTCTATACAGTCCTATGATGAAAATTTTTTTTTAAGTTTGAAAGGTTTTACAGCCATTCTGCTTTAAAAAAATGCAGAAATTAAATATTATTTTAACAGTATTGCTCCCCAGAATGCCCCTTAGCCCAAAATGCAAAGGTTTCAAAGAAGCTGCACCAAAGCTTTTAAAGTGCATGGGTCCATATCTGGGACAGTTGCTTGGTCCATGATGCATGGCATAATTATAGACTAAGCTTTTATTCCATCAAGAGTTCAGCTGCCAGGTAACAGGCTCAGCTCCCAAAGAGATGGAGGAATCCTATGCTCCTTCCCCCTCTCTGTCCTAGGACTGGGTCACTTAACAGCAATTTTCCTGCTTCCCAGTCATTATGAGCATCCCCTGTGCATATGACACCAGAAGTCTGCTTTGCTTTAGAAGCCTATGATCTAGTCTGTTAATATGTTGTCTGTTCACAAAAAAATTTATCCATGTATAGATATATGAAGAAAAAGAAGGCAAAATCTTACAATTCTTAATAAATCTTATTTTTCATTGTAAAGGCTCATATATGGTCCCTTCTGTCTAACGAATATTATCTTAGTGGTTGTTAGCTTTTTCCCCCATCCTCTTTTTTTCTCTAGGCTTTTTTATTTATTTAAATTTTTATTTTATTAGGTCATTGTCTTAGGGCAAAGACATACAGATGGTATATGGAGAGAGTATTCTTCAATAAATAACTTTTCCTCCTGTTCTTAAGTACCGTTGTTTCTTACTGAACATAGGATCTCTCAGCCATCCATGGTTTTGTCTCCTGTTTTCTTCACGTAGTGACACTTTCTGATATAGCTCCATGTAGGCAAGCAGGTGAGTAACAAGGGATTTGTTAGCATTGTTGTAATGAATATTTGTAGAATATTCATTACAAACTATTGGAGAGATTTCCCTTATTCCTCAGTTCTCCCCTTTTCCTTTTTTCCTTTATCTTTCTGCAGAGAAAAGAACAGAGCAGGGTAGCAGTTTCTTGGTTCTTCACCCCTTCTGATGGTGCTTGCTGCTGTCTTCATATGCCTTTTGTCAGGGGAAAATGTTTCTCTAGGTTTAACAGAATCTTTCTCAGAGCTTCTGTCAGACCTTACAAAAGCATTACCATTTAGTAGGGTCCCCTTAATACATCTAGTTTACTGTTCTTGCATGTTTTGATGCTGGGTGCATGCAGTCAAATTAGCGCACAGTTTTTGACAATACCTGAATATGTTGTTAAATGAAAGGGTTTTGTCTGGTTGGTTGGTTGGTTTTTTATGACTCATTTCTAGGTTAGTATCCTAAGTGTCCTAGGGTAGTGTTCCATTCCATTTTTGGGATAATCCACTTCTGTTGGTTTATTGTCCTTCATCCCGTAAATCAGCCCTGCTTTTGAGTACTTCTCCAGTATTAGTCTTTTCCTTTTCCTGAGATTAGTTAAACTAATCAGTCATATCAAACTATGCCAAAACAAATCCTCCCATTCCTTTCAAAAGGCAGAGTCCAGATGCTGAAAGTAGCTGAAGAAATCTGGTGTTCAAAGTGTAGAACCAGAAAACTGGGAAGACCTACACATGTTCTGAATACTGATGGCAGTCTGGCTAGAGTGCTTGATGGCCTTTCAGATTTTAATTCCTGGTCCGTGCCCTACAGAAGCATGGGTTGTACATCAGCACTCTGCTCATGCTAATCCACTCAAAGGCTGATAATTCCAGACACATGGGCAGTTATGATGATGTGCGCCAACTTAATTGTTCTGTTTTTTTGGTAGCATCTATGCCATACTAAGGAATTTTAAAAGAAAGGGTGGGAAATATTTTTGAAAACTGATTTGCTGGTTTCTGTCAATGGTCTTAGGATACCATCAACTCATCATCATCTTGTATTTAGAAGCATTGTATTATATCCAAATCAGATAACGTCTGGTACAAATTCGCAATGAAATAATATTGCTGATGGTTTGCTCTTGTGTCTGGTACATTACAATATGTCCTTCATGAAAAAAGGCAGCACAACACAAATTTCTTATGGTTGCTAAATATCAAATATACTACTTTATATGGTATCAAACATACTACTTTCTTCCCATCTATGGTTTCTTAAGATCTTTGGCACTAAAAATGTAAATCAGACTTGCCCTGATACTAAGATTTGTCAACAGCCAGATACCGAAAAAGGCATAAAACGGACTCTCAGGAGAGGAGAATTTCTACAGAAACGTAAGGCAGCCATGTGTATGAATACTTCATTGAGGTGTATTAAACATCCATTAATATTTTTTCACACATTACCTATTGAAAAGGAAAAAAATCCCAACATTCTAATTTTTGTCTATTGGTCTTTCTTTCTCTCATTTTTTAAGGCATCACAAAAGCTGATGAGAAACAAGACTTCTAAGAACTGAATATCCAGCCTTTTGAATATCAATACAGGCTTTTTGCGCTTCACTTTGCTGGGTCATATTTATTCACTTTAGGTTTTGTTACACTGAAATAGTCTGCAGGAATTTTTCTAAAATTAGACCTGCAAGAAATATTTGATGTGAAATTGCTTAGATTTAAATATGAAAAGTGTCTGCAAATCAGCACGTTTTGGACAATGTTCTGCAATGTCTGAAAAAGGCTGTCAGAGCTGGGTATGAGTATCATTTTGCATTGTCTGGGAGTCTGGAAACATTTATAAGTAGATTATATGGATGCATTTGACTTTGAGTGTTTGGACAGGGAGTGGACAAGTGAAAAAAATCACAAGCCTCAAACTATATATTATCCGTTTCAAGTCTAGCCCGCTCTTAGAAATTGTGGCTGAAGATTATTTGGTTTCTTTTCTCCATGAAAATAGTGCCTTGGTTTTTTGTAATCTAATCAACAAAAATAAGCAAAGCCCTGCTTTTTTTTTTTCTAGCTAGTAGGGACTACAATATGTCTGAGAGTCGTTCAAAGAAGTGTGTAGGATATATCTATTGCCTAGATGTCGGTCATCTTGCATTAGAAAAATCAAGACATGTTGTTTTGTTTTCTACTGTGATATATCTACAAGTGGAGCTCAAAGACAGGGAGGGAGGGGAGAATTGGCCTGCTCTTGCACAAGTGAGTTAGAACAGGCAAACTGAACCTCTTCCCTCATTTGAGGATTTTCAGCGTGAGACATCACTGATAAGATTGGGCGAGAACAAGGAAACCTTGTGGATAGAGGACAGAATTCCCCTCTGAGACTTTGGAGATGCATATAAGTATTTAGGTTTCTTTTACAAAATAGTCTTTGATCCTTTTGGACTTTTACCTTATTCATACACATAGATGAGCATAAGTGAAGCTGTTCTGCAAAAGGATCAGCATGTCTTTAAGGCCAAATACTTCTTGCACTGTGCAGAAGTGGAACACGGAAGCAACACATTTTGGGATTCAGGGCAGAGGAAATTATAGGCATCATTCAAAAAAAAAAAAAGGAATTACGTAAAATCTGCCTTCCCTCCTGCCTCTACTCCCTGGGTCTTCTCAAAGGAGCATATGACTTCTGTGAATGGACAGGTCACGCACTGAGTAATGTTTTGGCTCGATATTTACAATAGAGGTAATGGATGCTGGCAGGGGAGCACACTGGGAGATCTGTCCCATCTGTTAAGATCTGCTATGGACTCTGTCAGAGATAGCTCAGTGTATTATCTTTCTATGAATCATCATTGCTCCTCTAACAGCGTGCAGAATTCAGTTCAGCATAGCTGGTAAAGCTTTGGGTACACATTAGGTAAGAAAGCTATTTTCTACAGTTCCTGCCCTGTGCTGCTGTTTTATGCTTCTAAATTCACTCTTTATTCTTCTCATCTGAGAGCTGCTGCTATGTTAGCCATATAGAGGAGACTTGCAGCAGAATGCATTTGTAGCAGTTTAAGGAAAGGACCTGCAATGTAATGTTTTCTTTCTTTTTGTTCTAGTTCTACTCATTTCTGAGAAATAGTCATTCTGAGTGGTTTTTTCCCTCGTTTGAACATACCAAGGGTGAATTTGGCCTGAAGACAGAATTTAATATAATGGACAAAATGTGAATTATTAACTTGGAGGTTAATGAAATCTGAATGACCAATGGAGTTTCTCCAAACACGCTTTTTAAATATAAAAAGTGAGTTCTTGCTCTCTTTAATCAGATTATTGGCTCAGGTTCAGGAATCATTTGGCAAAATTATGTAGCTTATTCAAGCTAGGTTTACATAATAGTTCATAATAGAGGAAAACCTTGTATCATGATCAACCTTCAAAATCACCACCAGCCTTCGAAATTCCAAACTAAAGCATAAAGAACCACAGAAACGGATATAGCAATGCCCAGAGAAATACCTTTATTCCCAAATAGCGCACTTTAATAAGCAGAGCTCATTGTTTTGAAGAAAAGATTGTAACCTTCAGAAGACCATGATTTTAATAAGCAACATTTATCCTGGTTTACCTTTGGATAATTTAGTTCTTTTCCTAAGAAAGTTAGGTTTTTAATAAGTAAATATTAATATACATTGATTTACAATTAAGTACTGCTTTTATTCTTCATCTAATATTTCTTTTTTGCTTAGCTGAATGTTTTGTTTTCATGTGTAAGTGAAAAAAGAACTTGCCTTTTAAACTGAAGGAAAATTCCTGTAAGTTACTACGTTATAAATGATACCTTTTATTTATTGGAATACTTCTTCTTACTCAGTGTTGCGTGGAAATGCCTTTAGATAGAAAGAGAAATTCGAGTAACAGTGGAGAAAACCAGCTTTCTGAAAACAATCTGATCAGCCAAAACAAACAAAAAAAAGCATTTTAAAAATGATATTCATTTGAAACTGATTTCTTTTAAAGAAGTTTCACCAATAAATGGTCAAATTATTATTTCTGGTCATTCAGTCCTTCAGAATATTGGAACTCGCATGTCCAAACCCCTCAGACTTTTTATTCATGGCTTGGAAAAGGAAAACAGTTTTTCCTACCATTCAAATACAAATCAATTTCTTGGTTTGAATGAACCCGTTATTGACTTGGCGAAACTGAATAAATTGATATGAGGAGGATGTTCTCTCTGTTGAAGAGCCTGTATCAGTTGTGAGTTGATCCCTTAACATATTCTGTTTCCATGGGGTAAGGAAAAAACTCTTCTGACTCAGTATTTGGTACCTGTTGAAAAAAAAAAAAAGCCAAAGCATCATCATCAAATATGTGTTTATTATGATTATTTTGAAAATAATTTGAAAGATTTAAATTTAAAAGAGAAAAGGAGTTGACCATAGTTTCAAACTAAGCCGTTAGAAGTTTGAAAGGAGAGTACTAAATAGAAACCAGATTTCTATGGCAGAAGCATGCTTGCTATTATTCAAAAATGTTGACTTTGATAATAAGCAAGTGCTCAGAAATCGTGCTGATGGGCTTGCATCCACCAGCCACTTGGCAGCTCACTAAAACCTGCAAACTGTCCATGAGGATCCACCCTGATTCTAGAAACAGACAGGCAGAAGGGCCTTTT
The DNA here is from genome assembly GCA_009867235.2 of Psittacus erithacus. Lineage (NCBI taxonomy): Eukaryota > Metazoa > Chordata > Aves > Psittaciformes > Psittacidae > Psittacus > Psittacus erithacus. The sequence continues at coordinate 7,317 of WYDI02019786.1, read as the reverse complement.
TGTATTAAAAGGAATTACCAGCTTGTGCATTAGGTGTCACTGCTGCCTAATCACTTGGGATACAACCTCCCACTGAATGAGTCCAGGCATCTCATGGTGGCATAGAAAGATTCGAGTGAGCTGTGGATAGACATTGTCCCTTTTCCTCCTCTGTTCAAAGCTCATTTCTGCAGCTCTTCCTCAACTGGGGTTTATTTATGTTGGACCAGTCATTTTCTTCAGTTAACAGCCCTGGGCGAAGAGTATCTAAAGTGTGACACTCAATACAGCTTTTGGAGATACAAGAGAGCCTCACTGCCATGGCCTGTGAGGTCTGGGCGGAGCTGCACAACTCACCAGAGGTTTTGTGCAAGAGGGAAAGCATCCTGATGAAAAGTTCGTACACCCTCTCAAGGGGGCTTACATTTTGCAAGCAAATAAATCACACTAACACAAATAACACAAATAACACAAATAACTGATTAGGAGAACATTCAGTTCCAAAGCAAAATGGATATTTAAGGCCATTGGATTGGGCTGCAGAAGGAGACAGCTGCATATAGAAATAGCATAGTACTGGGGGATAAATGTTTGTGTACAAGACATAGCAGGAAGGTTTTCTGGGTTTGTCAGTGGAGTATTAGAGCATTCTTAGGTGTTTTGACTGCAGCGTGTGGTATTCTTATAACCCATGGTTTTGGAGCTGTTTGAGGTCATACTCTTATTTGTAGAGAGTGATAAGGTCCCCTCCGAACCTTCTCCAGACTAAACCACCTCAGGTCCCTCCGCTGTTCCTCATCAGACTTGTGCTCCAGGCCCTTCACCAGCTTAGCTGCCCTTCTCTGGATCCACTCCAGTAATTTACTTATCAGAAAGTCTGGAGTAAAGAACATGACTTACGATTGTTTTACATGTAAAATTGATAATGCTAATGACTCCATGAAAGAGGCCATAGTGATATATCACAGGCTAGGTCTGTGCACCACAGGTGTGGTGTCTAAAAGTCATGTAAGGTAATCTTTGTCATCAGAAGGATTTCTGAGAGTGCCCAGCCAGCTCAGTGCCCGGCTGCTTTTATAGAATCATAGAATCATATAGGTTGGAAAAGACCTTTAAGAGCATAGAGTTCAACCGTTACCCCACGACTGCCAAAACCACCACTAAACCATGTCAATGAGTTTTCATAGAAGTATCAGGTGTCCCTGACCATGTCAGGGGGATTGGAACTAGATGATCTTCAGGTCCTTTCCAACCCAAACTGTTCTATGATTCTATAATCAATATGGGATTGATTATAGAATCAATGAGAATCACATTCTCTGAAACATTTGTGTATTCTCATGCCTCTGAAAAGTGGGTGTCTTTTCTCTAAGGTCTGATGCTGATGAAGGGTGTACTCTATTCAATGATTTCAACAGGGAAATCAATTTTCTTTTAAATCTTTTTTTCCTGAACTGTCTCAAGCATTTCTCAGCAGCGCAAATGAAGTAAAGACTCATTCTGCTCCTGTGAGCTCACTTAAACGCTCAGGGCAAAATCAGGCAAACTTCTTTTTTTTTTAACGCACAACACAGCCTGAAAGTGCTTTCAGTTGGGAGAAATGTAAATATCAGAACTTGCTCAATTGCAAGGACTGAAAATAATGTAAATATTTAATGTAGTGCATGACTTTGCAACATATTTATAAGGTGAGCTGACCTCAAAAGTTTCCTTTACATATAAGTAAAGAATAGCACCTTTTATCTCATTGGAGTTTAAGGAGAGCTCATTGATTCAGAATATTTTTAAAGTGTACGTAAACAGTTTTCAGGTATTAAATCTTGGCCTTAATGTAGGGTGTTATAAAACCAAATGTAACTTTAAGCAGGCCTATTTTTTTATAATAAAAATATGTTTAAATAGGAAAAATTACTAGCTGCTATAAAGCAGCAAATGTTATCCATCCTGTTAGGATTGTTTAAAAATGCATCAGTTTTATAGGTTATTTTGGCTCATGTAAATTAAAATTTATCGGGCTGGCTGAGGCTGGTGCTGCTGATAGCCCCTGTCCTTCTGCCCAAGGGATGAAAGGTCTGCTAGTTAAACGGTGAGTTTAGTGTGGGCATTTCAAACATGGATTCTGATCAAGTTGAAGTCCTTAGACAGAGAGGCCATTTGTTGCCTTCGCCAAGAAAATAAGGAAGTGTTGTGGAAGCTGATAGACTGGCCATGAAAAGCAGCGGCTGTTTCCTTGGCTCCCAGGGGTATCACAATCCCATCTTCTCTGCAGGAAGTGGTTGAGCAGATTGGAAACCAACCCACATCTTCATTTGTAGAACAAAGAAATGCCTTGTGAGAGCCCTGATGGCTTGTGGAAGCAGGTTGGTGCAGAGCCTACCTGTGCATCACTTCTCTAACTATGCCTTGCCTCTTCTGCCTGTGCCCCCTGCCATCCAAACTCATCCTCATCACCTTTTCCTCCCTCCTTCATCTACAAGGAGCATCCTGGGCAGTGAGTGATGCAGCAGCATCAGCCAGAGGCTCCCTGAGATCTATGCGAAGCAGGGAGGAGAGGTATGTAGAGGAGAGAAGAGCATGCGTAGGTCATGGAGAAATCTAATGCAAGAGCAGGTGAGTAAATGGCCAAAAGGCTGAGTAGTTCAACAACCTTCCACGTCTCCTCCCAAGCTGCAGTATCAGTTTGAGTCTTTGCCCTGGGGCCATGCTGCGTTGGGAAAGGCCAAGAAGATTATTACGTCTGGAGAAAACACTGCTTTTCTTTGCAGACATTTCTCCTTAAGAGAAAGGTGTTTTGAAGAAAAGTTAAACTCAGCATATTAACCCTGCCTCAAATGGATGTGTCACTTTTATTGGAATTCTAATTAAATGTAGACTCATAAAAAAGTATACCTTCCCAATTTAAATATGGCTGGCTCTCACGTCTATATGATTCCAAAACTTATGATGACAGATTAATGACTAGGCTGAAAGTCTGTCATAACCTGGTAGGATAAAGCTAATCCAAATTGACTATATGCCATGATTTTATGACACAAAGTTATTGAGAAGTACAAGAATAATTAAGTGGAAATATAATGGAGGAAGCATTTTCTGAGCTTTGGCACTGTGGGCAGAGCCTGCCACCTGATACAGTTGGTTAGAATAGCAGGTCTGGAGTAGTAACACATTTTTATGCTACTTCTTAAAGAAACTGTGGCTCAAGTAGTCCGTCACTGAAATTCATTCTGGAAGAAAGTGTGACAGCTTTGGCAGTTATAAAACAGAGGTGCCTTGTTTAACTGGGTGACACTAATTACAGGTAAGAGCTGCATAAACACACTCCTTTGTTCTGTGAAGGCTGAACATATAATAAAACTGTGGCGTAACAAAAATGTCATCTATAAATAAATAGAAAATAACTGCACTTGTTTAATTGAATACAGATAAGAAAATGAGTTAGGATCACTTAAACTTATTTTTGAGGCTTTATTTTTTCTTTTAACAATGCTATTGAAATGGTCTTCAGAGTATTTCCATCTGTGGCTTTCTGTGGTGTTACTTTCATACAGGATCAACTGCACACTGATTCAAGCCTGTCAGCTTCCTAATCTCAAAGTAGCAATTTTGGTCCAAATCTATAAATCTGCTTTAGGCTGTGTACAAGTACAGTGCAGATGCTTGGTCTAAGGATGAACAAAGTCAGACAGCCTAGTCATGTCAGCATTATGCTCTGCCTCAGCCAAAATATCCTAATAAGAGGCTGAACTCACTGCATATGTTTGCTTTCAGGACAGAGTTGGGAAACATGCACAGGTTCTGTCCCCCTCCATGCAGACACACCAGCTTAGTTAATGCTGGCTGGATTAGCCTACCTTGTGCCCTTCCATTGCACAGGGGAGACATGTTCTAAGGGTTGTTGTTTTCTTACTTGAACTGAGAGTGGCCAAGTATAGAGAGATCAGATTTAAGGAACAGATGAGTTAATTGCAAGTATTATACAAACTACAGGTGAGATTAATCTCTGCTACCCTGTGTGTCTGAAACCTTCTTGAAGCTCACCTATGCTATTTATCCAGACTTCTCTGTAGTTGGTGGAGGGAGTGGTGCTCTTCCATAGGCTGAATTACCACATAAGTAGTAGACACCCATGGTGTGTTATGTTGCTATTTCAAAACAGTTTTTTAGTTACTTGAAGATTCCTCAAGTGTTTTAGATATACCATTCTTTGTCATGACTTTAAACATTGTTTATGACATCAGGCCTTAATGTATCTCAGGTACTTTAGTAAAAATAATATTTTAAGTACTGCCATACTGACTACGAATTTAGAACCAAAGAAACAATCTAAAATGTAGAGGTGTTCTGTTTTGTGATTAGGAGTATGTGTTCTGTATAGGTGAGGTATGTTTGGGCTAGCTAGAATAGTTTGGGCTGGAAGGGACTTTAAAGATTACCTAGTTCCAACCCCCTTGATATGGGCAGGGGCACCTTCCACTAGACCAGGTTGCTCAAAGCCCTGTCCAACCTGGTCTTGAACAAGGCCAGGGATGGGACAGCCATAGCTTCTCTGGTCAACCTGTGCCAGTGTCTCATCATCCTCACGGCAATGAATTTCTTCCTAATATCTAATTTAAATCTCCCTGTGCCAGTTTAAAACCATTCCCCCTCATCCTGTCACTACTTGCACTGATAAAAAGTAATTAGCTTTCCTTTCAGCTTCTCCTTTCTGCCTCCCCATCACACCTGCTAATGGCTTCTTTCCCTCTGCGTTGCACTGAAGAGATGAGCCCCAAGCCCTGCGCACGAGGGTCGAGGCAGCCGCAGGGAGAGCGCAGGCAGATGCGCCGGGGATGGGCGATGCAGGAGAGCAACGGCGGGCGAGCGACCGCTCGGGGACGGGCGGGCCGCCGGCAACGGGTCCAGACCCCTCTAGAGGGAGCCCTCCGATGAGGAATGAACAGCCCGGGAGGCCGGGCCGAGCCAAGGCACATCTGCTCGGCTTTCCTCCCTCCTTTTGGAAACGAGAGGCGCCGAGCCCTGCCATAAGCGTACCCCTTCCGAGTAAAATATACAGCGTTATGATCCTTTACTTACCAAGGAGCAGTATGGGCAACATGCTGTAACCACCCCAAACTGGGGGTATTGACAGGACTTCAGCTCTTTGCCAGAGTTTTTCAGTACATGCCACAAAAAGGCTGCTCGGACATGGCATTTGTGTATGTGAATATGACCTGTGTGATGTTGGTGCCAGAGCAGATGGGCCATAGGTAGCGTTAGCACAGAAACACAATGGAGTGCACATGGCAGCTTATACATCTTGCATGTTTTGAGCATGAGATGTAAGGTGAAAGGCCAAATGGCTTTAATTACAATTGCAGGGGTACAACTGGCAGCCCGACTGCTTTCCTGGGATCAGAAAATGTCCTCGTATCAGCAGGAGTAAGGGAAGAATATAGACAAAGGTATTTCATAAGTTAGGTGGGGTTTTTTTAAAGTGAATTCTGAGCAGGTTTTCACGCCTTTGCAGTTACTGCACATAAATTACCACATCTGTATCTTCTGCAGACATTTTAATAGGTTTTCAAATAATATTTACTTATATCTTTTTTTTTTTAAAACTACTGCAGAGCAATAACAAAATTTTAGCATAACTTGATTATAAGACAGAGCCAAATTAAGTAGCCAGCTCTTAGAAGAGCTGAAATAACTGATGTACTGGGAGCTAAGCAGCTTGCAAAAGTGTGCTAGTTAGAGCTTTGCAGCATGGAAATAAGCATGAAGTTTTATGCACCTTTCCTATATTATTGAGCAGTATATTTTAAAAGCCCAGTTTGCCCTGGAGTTGTGAAGAACATGAAATATGTTGCCAATTGGAAATATGACTGTTTACTTTAAGTGGCACCTGTAAATTAAGAATGAAATAGAAAATCAAACTGAAAAGAAAAATTCATTAAATTGAAATAAGCCTGACTGAATAAGTGCAGTATCTTGCTCAAATGAAAAAGCATAGTGCAAGATCTTGTTTCTGAAGGCTTTCTGGCCTCCTTATGTAGTTTTTAGCCTGACATTTCTAAATGGTATAAATACTTACAACTTCTGGGTATTTTCAATTACTATTGTTAGACAGAAAACAAGCTCCAGTTTCTTCAAGCCTTTTTTCGTTGAATGTGTCTGAGTCATAGGAAAAGTCATTCCATCATGTCTAGAAACTGTTTTTATTCAGAGCACTTGTCAGGAAAGAAAATAAACAAGTATTAGTTCCTGCCACCATTCATTTCAGAACAGTTACAACCAATATAATTAGGTCTCAAAAAAAAAAGGTCTAAATGAAAAGATATAAGATTATATGTGTCAGTTGCTGAGCATTTGGCATGAACAGCTTTTCCAACACTTGCTCTGGTTATTATAAGGTTGGAGTTGTAAATGACTGCATTCAGCAGCAGCCCTGTCAGGTTGGAGAGCTTTTCATTAAATGTTTGATCTAGAAATTTTTAATCAGTGCACAAATAAAACAAATTATTAAAGCACTACATCAGCTGCAGTGTAAGTAATTGGGATGAACGGGGTGATGTAACTGGTGGGGAACAGCACAAGCATTCTTAACAGAAGGCCTGGAGCTACAGAACTTGTTACCACTGGAGATGAAACAGAGCCTGAGTCTTAACCTGTATCTTGAAAATGGGAAGATGCACCTATTAAAGACATTCCCAAATAACCTGGTGATAAATCATGCACATTGTGCAGCTTTACTGGAGAAGCTGGGGAGGGATCGCCCTCTAGAATACCTTGTGTTTGTGAAACATGCTGGGATGCAGTGTGTGCTGAAAGCGCAGCAGATACTGTTTCTGAAAGGGAAAATGAATGTTTCATATTCTCAACTTTTTACCACTGTTCTCTGTCTTCCAGGAAGGCAAGCCTGCAAGATCCGTAGGAAGTTATCTAATGAAAACTGTTTTGTGACTTCAGTACATTAATCAGGGCTAGTAGTTACAAGTACTGTGTGGAAATCAATGGACCTATTCTGGCTTCTGTACTTGAGGCTCTGATATAACTATCATTAACATTTTAGCTTAAAAACCAGCAGTTCTTTTAGCTAGTCTGGTTAGTGAAATCTCTGGAAATGTCAGCAACAAGATGTTGCAAAAAGGCTAACAATTAAAAGAGAAGCTCATTTATATGCACCAGATTAAAAATCAACACCACATAACAATCAGACACAGTTTTACTCTGCACTTCCTAGCGGATTTTTAAGTGTGGTTTTCACATATCTAGGCTAAGATTGAAAATGTCTGGGGTTTATTTTATTTTATTTTATTTATTTTATTTTAGTTTATTTTAATTTAATTTAATTTCCTCTCT